>VIAB01019107.1:0-14481 GCA_009801035.1 Oophaga pumilio | reverse complement strand
ATGCAGTTTATTATGTGTATTACGATTATTATTTATGTGATTATTTATTATAAGTTTTCACATGTTGCACTTTATTTTTCATTATTTTTCTGCACATGAATTTTGGAGTTCATCTGGTATTAATTTTATAACTGATTTCATTATTTCCATTATTCTCACCTTTGCATATTACCACTTTTCACTCATTTCTCCATATCATGTATATTTTCCTATTTTACAAAACAAGTAGTCCTTATCCTTTTTCCTTAAGAGATGCAGTCTCCATCCTTTGGTGGTGCGGCTCTGTTTCACTGGCGCCCACGTGATCGCGTGAGGCGTTCAGTGTTGTCAGCTATCTCCATGGTGACGCCTCTGTGAATGTGACCGAGCGTTGTGAGCAACTGCGCATGCACCGCTGCATTCACCTGGGATAATTATATGCATACATCGATTGGCATATAAATACACGGTTTCCTGTTTTGTATTATACACGCCCCCTGGGAGAAGGCTTTGGCCGAAACGTACGTAGGGATCTTGGCAGCACATGTTGTATAGGTAATATTGATCTTTTACTTTTTCGCACTGCAGCACCTTAGTATTTGTACTATGCACCATTAACTTAAATCTATCTGCATACGTTTTCCTGGTCATTTGATGCATATTATTTTGCAACTAATTGCTGTTCACATTGCACTCTCAGCACTTGTTTACCTTGCTGTCATTTTGCACACAGCTTTGCCATTAATTGCACAAATATTTTGCACTTCAGCACTTTAATTATGAAATATTTTTGTATTGATGTGCTTTTATTTATGGCTATATGAATTGGTTTCTATATTTTTACCAGCATTTTTATACACAAATTATATTTTGCACAAAATATCTTTGCACTTCAGCACTTTTTTGCAATTAATTCAAATATATTTTTTGACCGTGTTGATATATTTATTCAATATAATGGTGTTTCTGTGTTATACTGATTTTTGCTAGATCTTACCAGCCAATATATGTGCTCCAGTTTTATACAGCTGTCATTTGTTTAATTATTCAGTTTAATAAAATATATTAATTTATATATGTGTTTGGTATATATGCCATTATTGCACACTTCTTACAGTGCGTATATTGGATGCCCACATGACATGGCAGAATTTGTATTTCTCGGGAGTTTGAATCCCTATTTATGTGGATCTATTCTAGGACATACACCCCACAGGAGGCTCTTTACATTTACTAATATGGCTGAATCCTCCACTCTGACTGCCATATCCCCTGATGAATCCCAGGCGGGATGAAACACTTTGGGAGGCGGTAACCTTTTTTAAACTGGCACTAATATTTTCTACCTATGATATGGACGACTATACAGCGGCAGATTGCCCACAGCTTCACGAGTGTTTGAAAATCGATGCCATAGATCCTATTTTGTACCTGAACTAGGTGAGAGCATTCCAATTATTTCTTAATGATCTATCACTGATTCACAGCATTCTTCCACTATATGTCAGTTGTACTGGCATAAGTAGCCATTTACAAACAAATGGGGTTTTATTTGACCTGGTAGGTTGTAGGGCAGGTCTTTCAGAGTTTGTGATTATATGTTTTGTTGTGTTTATGTATTTTAATTAACTATTAAAAGTTAAGTTTTAATCCAATTTTATTGCTTATACTCACCCCACATAACCTCCTACACTCTGTTTGAGCCCTCACAAACTCTATATGTATTATGGATAGGTGATAAAAGGTTTGTGTAGTAAAAATAAGTGAACGCCCCCCACACACAGATAGCTGTCAGCAATAAATTCGGTTGATGGACACCCATCTCTTTTAACTCACACAGGAGCGCTTGGCCGAGAAAGTTCTGGAATTAGAAAGCAAGTGTCGGATTGCTCAGAGAGAACAAAAGGATCAGCCATTGGAATTCAAGCAAGCTGGATTGCGTAGACTGTAAGCCCCAAGGAGAGACCTCGCCCCTCTGGTCTGTCATTGTTCGTGTGTTCATTGTAATTTATATGCACTCCATGGTGCTCTAAAAAAAAGTAATCCTTCTGTGCCCTGACCTCAGCTGTCAAAGGAGAGTCGGGAGGCCCACATACACATCAGATTATTGGTTTATCCTGGCAACTTCAGTTTTATGTATACGAGAGCCTGTTGCGTAATCTGTAGTATAGGTTATACTGCAATAACAAAGAGGTGTCCTGTTATTTTTTTCAATTAAATTTACAAATCATATTTTTAGAACCACTTTTGAAGTGACTTTGAGGGACCGCTACAGAAACCCTGCAACGAAAACCCAATTTCAACATCTACACGTTCCAACATGTTCAAAATCGCATCCAGAAAGTTTGTCAACCTTTAAAATGGTTCGCAGGAATGCAAACTAAAAGAAATGAATTAATTTTTTTTTCTTTAAAATGTTGATTTAGCCTAAAATTTTTATTTTCCTAAAAGAAAAAAAAAAAGTCAGGCACCACAATACCCCATATGTGGTCAGAAATTGCTATTTGGGCACACGGTAGGGTTCGGAACAGAAGGCACTCCATTTCATGCCATGATGCATTTGCAATGCTCTGAAGATGTCAAAACACCATAAAAACCCCTCAAAAGTGAAACCATTTTAGAAACTACATTCTTAAAGTTCATTTATAGACTGTGTTTAGGTTAAAAAGTTATCAAAAAAGGAATCAACTGAGCAAGTTGACATCAAATGAACATGAGAAAACCTTAAGATGTCGATAAGAATGGGCGTGTCTGCTTTGTTTGAGCAGTATAATTATGTCGATAAGTCATAGCATAATAGAATGTTTACATTGTGTCACGATTCCTCTGCTCAGATTGTCTGGGACTCTGATGGACCGCTTTGTCATCCTATCCTGTGCTTGGGCGTGCTGAGCTGTCATTGCTTTGATTGACAGCTTGGTTGACCTGAGACTGGAAGGTGCAGAGATTTCCACAGGTGCTCCATGTTCTTGGCAACTGCCCTGTTATTTAAGGTGAGCTATCTGGCCCAGATCATGGCCAGTCAAAAGCTTGTTCTAAGTTTGTGCTCTCTAGTATGTTCGCATGTACACTGTGCTGTAAGTTCTGATCTTCTGCTGCTGACTTTTGGACCGTGTTCAGACTACCCGTTTGTTATTACCCCTTTTGCTTCTCTGCTATTTCTCTTGCATTCTGACCCTGGCATGTGACCCAACTTGCAACTTCATTTATTCCCTTGGCTTACTACGTGATCTTTTGGTATTGACCCTGGAACGTCTAACTGCGCTGATTCACGGCCGATCTGTGGGTTGTGACTAGCGTCACACATTGTTATTGAGATCATATAACAATTAGATATCGATTTTCTTTTAATTACATTACAATATAAGACTGAAGATCCCGTTGATCTCATTGAAGAATTTGTCTATTTTCAGTGCTGCAGTCAGTCTGCCACCATGAAAAGGGGAATTATTTAATATATATAATACATTATATGAGAACATTTTAAAGATATGATCAGAACTGTCCATGAGTGAGCTTCACAAGGTATCACACATTTAATACATGAGTTGTACAAAACTACCAGTATTTAGATTTGCTATAGATATGCACCCAGAGCCGCTGTGTCCCAAGTGTCAATAGCACCAAGCTTCTTCTTGTGTTGTGGTCATGTCCAAACTTAAAAGCCTTTGGGAATATAGTGCTGAATAAAGTAAGCAGAGTTTTCTTGGTTAAGGTATGGGTCCTGGTATATGCAAAGGATTTGGGGACAGGTGAACATGGTGAAACTGCTGTGGCCCTCGTCAGAGATGGCAAAAAAAAAAATTGTATAGCACTGGCTGCGAGACTATGTAGCACCAATCTCAGAAATTGTTAGTAATAGCTAATCTATTTTGTCAAGTTCAAGAAATTAGGAGCCCCCTGTATTGATGTGTCGGACATGGCGTCGAGAGAGCTGTGAATTCCTTGGCTGAGTGGTTTTAAATCAACTCTGCATTATTTATTAAAGTAATAAAAAAATCAAAAGTTCTGCTCCTGATAACAGTATGGTGTGTTGAGTTTGAGCTAATGAGTAAAATAAGTGAACCTTAGTCCAGAGCCTCTCATCTAGCCAAATCAGATCTCTCCTACTTTGCACTGACTAGGACCAACAGTCCGAAACACTATGTCTGCAAATGGAGATACTGATTTGGCTTTTATCCTAAGTCATATTACAAGACTCGTTAAAGGGTTGATTGTGATTTGTAGGATCGCTCCTTCCAATAGGTGGCGCTATAGAGTACAAGTCCTCTTTTTTTGAAGAGGCAATTTGCATATAAAATTTCCCAGAGGAGCATTGCACGGCGAATAAGCCTCCTTACCTCGACACGCCAGAGCTGGTATGTCACTCTCGACAAGGAGAAACCTTACCCCTTAATGTATGTACAATAAATGTGGTACAATAAATGTAGTACAATAGAAAACAAAAAAAATCTTTATTTAATCAAATCAAACAAAGAACCATTCAAACACAGTGCAGAGGTTCTGATCAATCAGAACACAAAGAAGCCTTGAAGTGGGCCGATCATACACCTCTCATGACTGTCCAGGCCACACGTATACTTACGACCTGATACAGCAACTTCAGGCTGCTATTTGGATACTAAAACACACCTGCTTAGAATCTTTTTTTTTTTTTTTTGAATCTTTCAATTTGCAAGAAAGTTGTGAATAACAAATATTGTTACTAAACATATGGCATAAACTTCACCTTACAACTGCTGCATGCTGTTCTATATATCTACACGCCATCAGCTAAAAAGGCATAGTAGACTGCTTAACTTTGCTTTTTTTTTTTACTTTTTCATATTACATGGTTCCTCCATTACAGCTCAGTAATTCTGTATTTCAGTTGTTATAGCAACAAAGATTGTAAATGAACAACAGCGCAGGACTGCTAACACCAGCAATTTGCCTCAACTACAACATACTGGATCATTTGTTCTTGTCAAAATTAAAGGCTTTCATAAAACTTCCAAACCAGGGATGAGCACAATCATAGCTCCTTTGATTTGATAGCAGTTATTGAAGTCATGTGGCCGCTGCTCTTACACTTAACATGGTCTTCCACAACTATGCCAGAAATCCAGGGTGCTTGTACTTTCCTGTAAAACAATGTTTTATTCTTGCTGCTAACAAATAATAATAATAAACTTTAATTGAAACCATGTTTTAAGAGTTGAACAAATACCAGAAAATTTCTGTATATAATAGTCACATAAAATCATAACATACAGGTACAGTCTGAGCAACATACAAACCCGTTAATGAACATTTAGAAGTTTAAAGGGAACCTGTTTTCCTCAAGAAATGCTATTTAACTGCAGATATAGGGTTAATCTGTACACAGGTCACCTTTAAATCCTGTGAAGCTGGTTTACTGGAACAAATGCGAAAGAATATTGTGTAGGATTTTTCATGCTTCCACTTGTTTCCAGGGAGCACTTACAGTCACTATACTGTGTAATCACTCCCCTGTACTTTACCGCCTGCTCTGTAGTGTATGTGTACAGATAAGGTGGTGAATCAAAGCGAGGTGAGTGATTATACCCATGCTCACAGTATAGTGGGGGCTGACTGCAATCGCTCCCTGCAGCACAAGTATGACTGACAAATAGTGGAAGGGATAACATAACTTTACTTTCTCCTTATCACCACTGTTCTAGTAAGCTGGCTACAAACCGGCTTACTGGAATCCTATATCTATATTAGCCTACATCTACTGGTAAATAGCATTTCTTGAAGTGACAGGTTCGCTTTAATTCTTATAAGGAATTTAACAATCAGAGCCTAACCACAGTTCTGAATATTATCTCTGATCTGCAGAGTATGGTGTGCTGAGAACAGGCCATCTGGGTAAATAAAACAATAATGTGGATAAGTCTGAGAACACATCTCCAGAATAGGTCACCACTTAGCCCGAGCATAGTTGTAAGATACCCGTCGAGCACTCACCAAATTCTACTGGCTGCAGCTATCTGAGTTCTGCTCAGAGGACATGTTTTCCTTCAGTATTGATAGTTTCGTCTGAAGTACTTCTAAAAATGCCTTTTGCTAAATTAAGACAAAGCAAAACAAATCAGAACCAGACACATTAACTAAGCAAAGTAGAGACATCAGGGTACTACAATAATGATATCTGTACATTCTATATTGGTTGTACAATACATGTGACCACAGCCAATCAATGATCATCACTGTGGTCAATAATCAGCTCCAGCAGTTACATGCCATATGAGCAGGAAGAAGCAGACAGGAGATTGATGACTGACCCATACAGCTGTAACAGAGGAACAGCAGGGGTAAAAGGAACATGCTGAGCCCATACACATAAAAAAAAATTAGCAACCCTTTTAAAAGGAGAATAGCGCTATCTGATGTATTGCACATGAGCATATGTCAATTAATACTCCATGACAGATGTATTCGTCAGCTACTGTACCAAAGCATTAGCTCCTTCTATGGCTGGAGTCACACACAAAGTATATAAAAAAAAAATCAGTCCGTTTTTCACGGACGAGAATCGCACAAATGTTTTCTGAACAGTGATCCGTATGCAATGCGAGGATGCAATTTTCACGCATCTAACAATCCGTGTGACATCCGTACAGCGAGATTGTCTCGCCGGCTTGCAAAATGGTCATATAATGGATCCATGGCCTCAAATATTCGTGAAAACATATATACAGTCTATATACAGTCATTTTCCCACGGTGCTGAGGTCACAGGAGTTCAGCTGTCAGCGAGCACAGGCTCAGTGACGTCTCCTCTTGTCACGGAGCGTGTTTGCAAAATGGTCATATAATGGATCCATGGCCTCAAATATTCGTGAAAACATATATACAGTCTATATACAGTCATTTTCCCACGGTGCTGAGGTCACAGGAGTTCAGCTGTCAGCGAGCACAGGCTCAGTGACGTTTCCTCTTGTCACTGAGCGTGTGCGCGCTGCTTCCATTCATTCCCCAGTAGTTTATAGTCGGAGCGGCTGCATTAGCAGCGCTCCAGGTGTAAACTGATTAACCCCTTGAGATGGATTGTGCCGTGGGACTTGACTGTACGGCGGACAGGTATGGGTTTATTGTTGCTTTTTTATTTTGTATTTTTTCCAGATCGAAGGCTTCGATATGGGATTAGGAGAATAATAAAGATTTTAAAACTATGTAGTGTATTCTTTCATTAAAATACTTTTTATTGTGTGTGTTTATTTAACCCTTGAATAACTAGGATTAATAATGGATAGTTGTCTTATTAACACCTCTCCATTATTAATCAGGCTTAATGTCACCTTACAATAGCAAGGTGACATTAACCCCTTATTACCCCATATGCCACCCACTACAGGGCAATGGGAAGAGAGGGTTAGTGCCAGAATAGGCGCATCTTACAGATGCGTCTTTCCTGGGGTGGCTGGTCCCTCTCTAGGCTATTAATTTCTGCCCTCAGTCACTGGCTTGCCCTCTCTGGCGTAGAAAATTGCGCGGGAACCCACGCCGGTTTTTCCGTGAATTAATCCTTTAATTTAACACCTACAGCTCCAAAATTTTACACACAGACACAAACATTATTGGTGAGGGACATATAAAAAAATAACGAATATGCAATGTATGTAAACCATGTCTCATATCCTGTCTGGTTCTGTAATGATTTTACAGATGCCAACAATTGAAATTTTCACCTATTCTGATACACACTCTATGTGTATACATGTATTCTATTTTAACCTGTCAGTATGATTTTACAGTATAGCGCACTGAATTACTGGCTTTTCTAAAGGACACTGGTGCATATCTCTCGCAAGTCACACTCATGGTCCGTGTGGTGTGCAAGTTATTCTCGCACCCATAGACTTGCATTTGCGATTCTCGGCTGATATACGGTGCAAATCGCAGCATGCTGTGATTTCACTGGCACGTATAATACAGCAGAGAAAAACTTTGGATGATGGGAGATACCCCATTACCATTGGTCCGAGTGCAATGCGATTTTTTTCTTGCCTAGCATTCTTCCGTATTTCTCGCTAGTGTGACTCCGGCCTATAACGGCTAGTCCCAGGATATTTGCCGATCCTAGCAATGTAACTCCTCATAAGCCAATGTCAATAATGATATCAAAGAAAAAGTGTGGCCATACTTACCAATGCCAGGTAACAACACTAATGTACTGGAGGATGCAGAAAACCCCACTGATCAGAGCAGGAGGCACAAATTACTGATACAATAACCACTCATATGCCTACGATTCAAGGGGTGGTTTCTAACCATTATAAATTCACGACAGATGGGGGTCGATTGACACATCCTCATTCCTTCCTTGACGGTGCTCCTATGATGACCAGCCTGCAGTTGGGCTTCATAGGAGATCAATGATTTGTCCAATATGCTGCAATACAATTGTTTGCAGTATATAGTATAGGCGACCAAACAAATCGCTGATTCAGGTTCCCCAAAAAGAATTGAAGTCAGGAAATTAAAAAACACATTAATTCAAATCGCCCCACCCATTAAAAAGATATACGGTATTTTGTGGACTAAGACGCACCCCAAATTTTGGGATGGAAAATAGTAAAACTTTTTTAAATAAAATGGTGGTGCATCTTATAGTCTGTCTTAATGGTAGCTTATTGGGTGGAGGTGGCGGTGATGGAGCGGGGGTCACAGGAGGCAGGGTCGCTGCTTC
Source organism: Oophaga pumilio (assembly GCA_009801035.1). NCBI lineage: Eukaryota > Metazoa > Chordata > Amphibia > Anura > Dendrobatidae > Oophaga > Oophaga pumilio. Next base: position 5,805 of record VIAB01019107.1, on the reverse strand, counting down.
AGGAAGTAACTCATTTACAGATTGAGATCTCATGAGATGAAATTTCTTCTCCAGAGATCTTAATCTGCTCATGTGCCACCCTCCGGTGGCATTTTCCCAAAGCCCACAGCAGAGAAATCATTGGGAAAGGGGACTCCACTCAAACAGCACCTTATGAGAGCACAGGGCCACCACTCATGCCGCCGGCCTCCTGAAGCAGCGGACCTTCCTCCTGTGACCCCGTTCCACCGCAGTCGCCCCTTCAACACCCAGTAAGATGCATTCCCATTTCCCTACCAAAACTTTATGTATAAAGATACAGCTCAGCCTTGAGCAACATAGCACGTGAGCTGAAAGGATCAGTGTACAAAAATAGGAATAGACCTGTGTGGCAGCCAGAAGGAGAACCCTTGTCGTGTTTCGTGTACAGCTTCCTCCGAGGTTTACCCATCACTTATCAAGTGACATAAACGCACATATGCCAATGAATATATAAGTATGGAAGTCCTCATTAATTGGTGATTCATTAAGTGATTTACGTGCTTTAATTGTTTTCTTACTCATTCGTTCCTTCTCATAGCCTTTGAACAACTTGTTAATGGACATTCGTCCTGGAGATTTTTGGACTTTCTACAAAAGAATTTTTCAATTATATTCTTTCATGTTATTCTTTTGGTAGGGATTTATCCCACCATATATATTTGCATTTGTGACTAACAGTCTAGTACTGGGGTTATTAGCATTCAGTGATTAACGTCAGTTGTAATTCATGATTTTTGTGTGGCTTTGCCTGTATTTGATACTCTCCTTTTAGGTTTATTAGATATTTTATATATCTTGATCATTGTAATAAAGCATTGAAGTTTTTTCCACTTATGGCTCATGTTCCTACATGTTTATAGGATTTTGACAATTGCACTCAGGTATATTTTTCTTTGCAACACGCCAGCATTTGAGAAGATGTCGTTGAATAGCTAGCTTGGGACCAGCACCACTCTAGGTGATAGCAAGATACCTGTCTATGTACATACAGAAGAGAACTGTAAATTTCCTAGAAGGGCGCTGATAAGAGCCAGCTGGTGACGACACCAAACTAATCTATTCTCTGGCCCCCAAACAGCTCTTCAAACTATATTTTCTCTGAAACGCCGGAGCATTTCAGAGTAAAGCATACTTGGCGATAATTGTAGTTTGGGTAGCATGGATAAAGTGACCTGTTCACTTTAAATAAGCTATATGCTGTCCATATAGCCGAATAGATGAACAATTAACTACTCCCTGTCCAAAACTGACAGCAAGCCAAGAAGTTCAGGTTATGTAAATGTTAATAAAATTCTGTCCCAGGTGTCTCCACATTCTCAAGTAGTCAGTAACCTAATAAAGACAAATGACCAGTGTACAGTCATTTGTGGAGGCATAACACAAACTTACCCAAAGCTTTAATATGACCGTTAAAACATCTATTTTTTTTTAGGTTTCTACTTACCTTTTCAATTTGATCCACATAACCTTGACCTGTCTCCAGAGTGATTGGGGCTTCAGAGTCTGGTATTGATTGATGAAGATTTTCTCCAAAACGGTACCTAGAATAAATTTCAACTATATGTCTTGAACATAAAACAAGGACTGTCTAGTAAGCTCTAAGGCTATGTTCACACGTTGCTTTTTTGCGTTTTTTTTTTTTTTTATGCAAAACTTTAAGCTGCGCCTTTACAGCATCAGCAAAAGCTATGAGATTTTAGAAATCTCATACATACATTGGTTTCATTGGTTTTTGTTCCTAACTGAATAGGAAAACCTCTACATTTTTGTAACACACAGGATGTCACTTTCAGCATTTTTTCACTCATAGAAAGCAAAATGGGTAAGTGTAAAAATGCAGCAAAAAACGCAGGTATCAGGTTTTGCTGTGTTTTTTTTGTGCAAAAACCTAAGGAAGTTGCATAATGTTTTTGGGGGGGCAGTAAACTCCATCAACATGCACAAGAGAATAAAAACACAGCAAAAATGAAAAATGTGAACATAGCCTAATCCTTAATAAACCCAGCTCTTTTACGACAATTCAATGCCACTTATTACTTACACCCTAATAACCTTTTTGTCAATGGTGAACTGATTTAGCTTGTGCTTCAGATCTCTGGGTGTAGAATGATAAAACCTGCCAAGGATAGTGCAGCATTTGGTGCAGGACAGAGTCTGGTACCGACTGCAATGGGAATAAATAAATAAAAAAAACAAAACACAATCATCACTAATTACATAATTTAACTTACAACAGTTCACAATTTTTTATTTTTTTTTTAACTGAAAAGGGGTACTCCCATCTCCATGATCCTATACCTATACGCAATAAGTGTAATAATATTAGAAAGTACCTCCAGTTAGAAACGTAGTATAGTTCTTCTGATAAGCTATGTCTCTTACATCATGTGCAGGGCATTGCATTAGCATCCATGGTTACGACCACTCAGTGACGGTTGTTAGTGGTCATAACCATGGATACCCATACTCTACTGATGTTACGCGCTCTTGTTCAGCCTTTACTAATGACATGATTTGAAAATCCTCTTTGGGAGTACCATGGTGCTTATTCCTAAAAGGAGAGCTCATTGGAACAAATCATTTTTGCCCTTTCCCTTTTAATTATTGTATTGTTAACGTTGTTACTTATGACTTATGTTTTGAAACTGTTAAACTGTAAAGCGCTGCGGAATATGTTGGCGCTATATAAAGATTATTATTATTATTTCCCATAGGTGATGCTGTTCTTGAGAGGCCTTGAATGTGAAGATGCAGCATGCAATAGAGTTGACCCCCATCTTTTTTCTGACTACCTCTGTGTGAAGAAATCCATCCTTTATCTCAACATACAATAAAAAATGGAATTACATGAGAAATGCTGTGTCAAAGTACTAGTCAATTTTGAAAAATGAGCCTGTGCTAGTCAAGAGTACAACATCAACATCCTCTATCACCTACAGAAGATTGCAGAATTTAAGGAATGTTTTAGTCCACAGTCATCATAAAGGACCACCTAAAAAACGAAATTTGGAATCCAAAGTCCCTAAATGGGGCTTTTTTCCCCCTTGTAGGAATTGTGCTACCTGCACCAATATGAGCAAAGCATCCACCTTTAAATCCAGCAATGGATCAAAGGAATTTCATATCACATGTAGTAAAGAATATGTAATCTACTATGCCTTTTGTCCTTGTCAAGTCATTTATGTGGGCATGACCTTGAGACAACTTAGAATCCATACTAGGGAACATGTGCAAGATATCAACAATGCACGTAATGTAACTGATGTCTTTCTCCTGAACCCATACCTGGACATTTCAAATAAACTCAAAACTGCGATGCCAATCTTCTGCAAATTACTGCATCGACTGCATATTGAAGGAAATTTTAAAGTTAAATAGTCTTGGCTTGAGACCAAGTGGATGACGAAAATTTACTCAATTCAACCAGGTGGTTTACATGAGGTATTTATTTTTGCTCCTTTTTAGAACTCTTTTAATTAGCTTTCCTTAGTCTGTTGGTCTGGATAGGACCACTATTGTATTTTGTCCTTTTTGTGTTTTATTGCTTTTAATTCTTTGCCTTCCTTTCTCACCTTTTATGTAGGTTGGTGTTAGAACCTCAAGGCGGTGGATACCTCTCTCTACAATTTGAAACAGAATTTGAGATTCTGTACCCTGTCTTTCTTACTATAGGCATGTTTCTCTTTTATTCAGCCAGTCTCATGTGTCAATTGTGTATTAATTTATTTTTCATCTTGCATACCTCTGTTTAGGTTTTAATTTCAAAATGGTTTTATTGAAATTTATAACTTTAGAGAACAGAATACTTAGAAACATATTCCCTCGCAGGGGAATTTTTAACTTATGACATATACTTAACCTATAGGGGTAGAGACAAGACAACTACAACAAGAGGATAAATCAGTAGGGAGGGGGAACATGAAATCCACATTGTACATTAAAGTAACTCTAGTACTTTTTCGATAGCCTAGTTTTAATGGGCGTTTCATTCCGATCTCATCTGCACCATGAACCAAGGACAAACATATAATGATTATATACTTTGGTTCTAAGTCTAGATCCAATTCCCCACCTCCACAGTCCAGAGATATTACGGTGATATGCGCAAGATCTGGTCCATTTGTGTGTTTGATTCTAGATTCATCCATGGCCCCCAAATTTTTAAAAAAAGCTGATCCCACATGTCTTTTCTAGTAGCTTCAATGCGTTCATAAAGCATAATAATCCGTTTAGGTTTTAAAGTGGTTCTGCATATTTAAGTAGTTCCAGAGTTATTATCACAAACTGACAGTGGTAAGATTTAAAAAAAATGGCCCTGTCACTAAGGGGTTAATATATACTATACAGCTCTGCCAAAAATTAAGAGACAACTGCAAAATGTTCAGTTTGTCTGATTTTTCTCTTTATAGGTATATTTTTGAGTAAAATGTAAATTGCTCTTTTATTCTATAAACTACTGACAACATGTCTCCGAATTTCCAAGCAATAAATTTTGTATTTGTTTTCAAAAAATGAGAAATGGTCAAAACAAAAAAAATGAAGAAACACTTCAACACATACAGAGGTATCATTATTTAGATAGGAATAATACTATAGTCACATATCATGAAAGAATTCATCCTGATACCAAAGTCTAGGACATTAAACGAAGGACTAGTCACATACAATATGAACAGCAACCAAAAAAAGTGACCAAAAAGTCCAATATATGATGCAAAAATAGTGTTTTCATTAAATACCAAAAGAACATATGGACAAGGTGATAACACTAAAGTGCAAAAGTGCAGTATGGAGATAAAAGGGACGCAGGGGTGCTGCTCAGATATCACAGAAAAATAGTTAGAGATATCAAATATAGAATACAAAGTAATAAAGATATGATTCCCTCAAGTATATATCGATGACCTGGCAAAATTCATTACAGCGGCATGACATGTGGCCACCAAAAATTATGTATATAGTCCGACACTAAAATAGTACCTATATTATCATTAGCCAGATGGAGGACAAAGTAAACATACCACTGTATGATGAGAGAAGCCACCCGGGAGGTCAGCGGTAATCGAGGGGAAGAGAAGCACTCCACGCGTTACCCCGACGCGCGTTTCGGCAAAATCCTTCGTCAGGGGGTCAATGGGGTTCAGGTCTGAAGATAGGGCTGGCCATGACAGGGATTTGATGTGGTAGTCCTTCATCCACACATTGATTGACCTAGCTGTGTGGCATGGCGCATTGTCCTGCTGGAAAATCCAGTCCTCAGAGTTGGGGAACATTGCCTGAGCAGAAGGAATCAACCTTTTTTCCAGGATAACCTTGTATGCGGCTTCATTCATACGTCCTTCGCCAAGATTAAACTGCCCAATTCTAGCCTTGCTGAAGCATCCTCAGATCATCACCGATCCTCCACCAAATTTCACAGTGGGTGCAAGATACTATGGCTTGTACGCCTCTCCAGGTCTCCGTCTAACCATTAGATGACTAGGTGTTGGGCAAAGCTGAAAATTAGACTCATCAGAGAAGATTACCTTACTCCAGTCCTCTATGGTCCAATCCTTATGGCCTTTGGCAAACTTCAGCCTGGCTCTCCTTTGCTTCTCATTGATGAAAGGCTTTACATGACTTGAGCCCTGCCTCTCGGAGCCCGTTACGAACTGTTCTTGCTGTGCACTTCACCCCAGCTGTCATTCCTTTTGTAGGTCACTTGATGTCATCCTGCGACTGCCGAGTGACATTCGAAGATGATGACGGTCATCCCGGTCAGTGGAGAGTTGTTTTTGCCCTCTG
>VIAB01019106.1:14271-31525 GCA_009801035.1 Oophaga pumilio | reverse complement strand
CACTTGGTGTGCTTTGGATCATGAGCCGTTCCATGCCTTCTCTATACTTTCTTCTTCCCTTCTGGTACAGGTTGACCTTGTTTTCATCCAAAGAACGTTTTTCCAGAACTGGGCTGACTTCTTTTAGATGTTTTTTGACAGTCTTATCTGACCTTTCTGTTTTTAAGGCTGATTTATAGTTTGCACCTTGTGGTGAACGGTCTATATTTGCTGTCATCAAGTCTTCTCATTGTAGTAGACTTGGATACTAAAATACCTACTTCCAGGAGAGTGTTCTTCCCTTGGGTGGAAGTTGTGAAGTGGTTTTTCTTCACCATGGAATAGATTCTGTGATCATTCACCACTGTTGTCTTCCATGAATGTCCAGGTCTTTTTGAAATTCCCAAGCTCACCAGTGTGCTCTTTTTGCAGAATGTACCAAACTGATGAATTGACCACTCCTAACATTTCTGTTATCTTTCTGATGGATTTCATTTTTTTTTCAGACTAATAGTGGTCTGTTTCTCTTTCATTGAGAGCTCCTTTGGGTTGTGGGTTCACAACAACTTCCAAATGCCAATAACACACCTGGAATCAGCTCTTGACCTTTTACCTGCTTAATTGATTGATTAATAAAGCAATAGCCCATACAGCCCATTAAAGAACTTTTGAAATAATTGTCCAATTACCCTTGGTCCCTTTAAAAAGAAACAGCTGCATATTAAAGAGCTGTAATTCCTAAAACCTTACTCCAATTAGGATGTAAATACCCTCAAATTCTAGATGAGTCTGCACTTTAAGCTCATATTGATTATATAAATGTATCTTGAAAGTTTTGATAAACAGCTAAAATGCCAGAACTTGTCTCTGTCCAAATATTTCTGGACCTAACTGTATATTACTGGGTGCTGCAGTTTTGATTAAAAACTGTTTTCTCTGCTGCAGATCAGTTCTCGGAATGCTGAGCTCTGTATAACCTTGCCCACCCCACTGGTAGCTTTTTTTTTTCCTATGCAGCTTTCTGTGAACACTGCATATCAGTGGTGGGAGCGTGGTTGACTACCCAACAGCAGGTTTACTAGTCCTCTAGTGATTAACCTCATGCTGATAAAACACTAATTTTCTAAATACTACACTAAACAGCCCAGTAAGTGACACACCGGTAGAATTAAGGTTGTAGCCCTTTCATTATGCTGCCTTCATATGGAATGTCAAATACCAGGTGACAGGTTTCATTTAAACAGTTTTTGCTTTTTAAAAATGTACTATTGACTATATGCAGGCAAAGTACTCCACACTCTGACCAGCTGTAGTCTGTAGGCATCTTAGAAGTAAGGGTATGTTTCCATTTTTAGGCTTATGATACAGTTTTTAAAGCCAATGATGGATTTAAAAAAGTACATGTTTTTCCAATATTTTCTTGAGATGTCTTGAGTTTGATCCATTCTCACATCAAAAGACCTAACCGTGAAGCTTAACCCAAACATTTAAGAGGTCAATTTCCCTGCACGGGGAAAATGAAGCATTACACAGTGTCCATCCACTGGTGGGTACAGACTGAAGAGAGCCAGTGGTCCAAGGACAGAAAATGACCCTCTTGAGTCCAATAGCTGAACATAATGCACAATTTCACATGCTTTGGTGATGGAGATGGGTTCCCCTTATCTCTTGGGCCTCTGTGTGACTGCACAGGTTATGTCCGCCCCTGTGCCCATCCATATCAATTGGTTTTATGTGTCCTGCTGGACAGGACAGATTCTCCGGAGAGAGAGAGCTATTTTTTGTAACCAGTCTCCTCAATGGCCGAAGGATGAAGATCCTGACTTAAGGACACCTCTCTATTAAATCAGAATTCACTTTAAAGGGAACCTGTCACCTCATTTTTTGCATATAATACTAGAACTTGTGCCAAGTTGTGGGTATATTAGATTTGTATATGATTTCCATTGTTGACATTGTTAACATTTCATGTAGCCTATATTATTCATATTATTAGTCAATATGAAATCTAAAATTGAAATTTTTTCACCTCTGATTTGACTGAATCCTTCTAATTTAACCCATTTGCAGGTTGAACGACCCGAAGATGACAGAAGCTGAGCGACAGTCATTAGAAAGTGAAAGGGCCGATCGTAGCCTATTCGTCCAAGAGCTGCTGCTTTCCACATTGATGCAGGAAGAAAGCTCTTCCTCTGATGAGGACGAGCGGGGAGAAATAGCCGATTTTGGGGCAATGGGTTGTGTAGATATAATGCCTTTAGATGTTGCTTTAGAAAACTTAAATCTAAAAGAGAGCAATAAAGGAAACGAGCCTCCGCCACCTCCTCTTTGATGACATCCCCCTTTGCAGACAATGTCCTCTGTGCTGTAACTGCCAATGAAAGTGGACAAACAACTATCTTTGGGTTTGTTTTGGTGATTGTAATTTCCGGTCTGTCACTCTTGTTACATTGTGTACATTCAAAAAAAGGAAAAAAAAATGTAAAAAAATAAAAAATAAAAACAAAAAAAATTTGAAAAGACAGAGGCAAATATATATGACAAAATCACTTAACTAATTTTTACTTCTAGCCGATATAAATAGGTAGCAGTACCAGAGGCAGCTGTCTGCTTCCTGTACCTTGACGTAAACGAAAAAAAACTTTAAAAAAAAAACGCTCTCCTAATCTCCCACATTCAAACTGAACACGGAAAACAAAGTATATGGAAAAATCTCTAATGAAGCTGCTGTGTGTATTTATGAATATTAATTAATAAAACTGCTTGGATGGTTTACCATAACTACTGCATGAGGTTTTTTGCAGCGTGCATGAGGTTTTAGTGACATTGTCATTAAGGAAACAAGAAAAGTAAAAGTGGCTTAAATTTTAAGACCCTAATTAAGCCATAAATCCCAAAGCTTTCCTAAACATTATTCAAAAGGTTACAGGATCCGATGACATGAAGCATTACCCCAGACTGGTGGGTTGTGGCTTTGCATCTTTTGAATAATGTGTGACTGATTTATGTTATGCAAGTTCTACAGTGGCATCAACTGAATATTTTATGCCCTATAAAACAAAAATTGCTGCCTTTCAAATTACCGTACTTTAAAAACAATCGAAAATGAAATATATAATCCACTTCTCGTCGCATAGCGTTTCTTTCAGGTCTAAAAAAAAAAGAAAGTCATTGGCTAGCGTAAACCAAATATTTGGACTTATCCAAAAAAACTGATAGAAAATAATTGTATAAAAAAAGGAACGTATGCACTCCAAATCCATAAGAATTGTGTTGAGTCTTTAAAATGACGTAGCAGTTAACCCACTGTTTGAAATTGCACAATTTGTGATCCCTCAAACCAATCCTTTTCTGTATTTAGAAGTTTTTTTTTTGCTTATTTTCTTTTTTTATGTGGTTTATTAAAAAAAAATATACAAAAAAGCAAAAACTGTTAAACTTGTTTTATCCAGGTATAGGCCTATTCCTTTAAATGCTGTTTAGAAACAAGTTAGCCCAGATGTTGTCTTAGTTTTTAAAGAAGCCTTTTTTTTCCCACATTCTTAATCGTTTTTCTGAATTCTCTTATTTATGTATTTGCTTAATAGTTTGCAGAGACTTGTCAGCAAAAGGAGAGCTTGAGGATTTCCCCCACCCTACCCTCCCGCGTTTTTGTCAATATACTATTCGTAATTCCTTATGCTAATGTTGGCACTTTTTTATTTATTGTTACTTTGATTATTCTTTTGGCAGCCTTTGATTACAAATCATGCCACCTACATGCCTATACTATTAATCCTATTTGTAAAAATATGTACAGTGTTCTTTTTGTGCATAGACTTTCATAAAGGGCCTGACACATTGGGTAGCAGTTTTAATTTTTTTTTTCTTCTCGTTTTGCAATGTAAAAGTTAGAATATAATGACAATAAAAAGACACACAGCTTTCTTAATTTACAAGTATAAGACCATGTATGCATTTGCTCCTCTTCCCTTTCCCTCACCTATTTTTAAATTGGTCTGTTTTTGCAGCATCACATTGTGTACAATCGGGGGGGAAAAAGCAAAATGATCAGTGGTGTGTGTAAACCACAGTAACTTAATGTTAATGCTGGTTTCCCTGCACTTTTGCCCCAAATACCGTATTTTTGCTCGTTCTGGCACTTGAATGTTTTATCCCATCCATGAGAGGGTTATGGTGCTAAAAGGGTTAAGAGGAGATGCAGCTTAGTTATTGTAGTCATTTAGCAGAGGGGTTTATTTTACTTTTTTTTTGTTTTTATATTTTGTTGAGGATTTCTGAAAATGAATCCACCACGTTTCTTCAAGCTGTAGTCTTTTCAAACACATTCTGCACATTACAGCTATTCATTCAGTTCAATAAAGTATTTTCAAGACTGTTGCCCACGTGCATTTCTTTTCGATCCTTTCATTGCAGAAATTATCATTTTTAGCTTTGTGGACAAGTGAAGTGTATAATATAGGAATGGTCCCACTCACAAATTGCTCTCTTATTAGTCGAATTTTCAGTTTGCAGGTCAATGATTTATTTGCATTTAAAATTCAGTAATACATTTTCACATTACACATTATAGGAAAAATTAAACTTCTAATCTTCTATCGTATAAAGGCTCTGTTGACCTAAGTGACAGCTGCCGCTTTATTAACTTTGCTTTTTAAGGCAGCAAAAGTATAAGTTGTCACATCACAGGGACAAGAAGTAATACTGCTTGATTAAAACAGTTTGGGGAACATCCATTTCTTTCTATCAGTCTGCATACGTGGAGAATTTAGGGCAGCAGAGGGAATCTGTTTAGTTTATCTGGGGTCTCCATTATGTTAATAGATATGTTGGAAGGATTTAAAAATTATATTCATGCCCATTTTCAATTATCTAGCATCATAGAAGACAATTTTCATATCTTTCATTATAATATCTCGATCTATATATTTCTTGATAGATCAAGAGATGTATATCTAGATATATCTATCTCTAGAGAATATATATTTAGAGATGAATATATATCTGTAATATATCCATGAAAATTGGCTTCTTTAGGTGATAGATAATTGAATGGGTCATATATATAATTTTTATATATATATTTCTCAAGGAAATTGTGTATTTATCATTCTTTTATGGTTTTGTTAGTATTTTAAGCTGTACCTATTTGCTAACTTGGAGGTTGTCCCCTTCTCAATAAACCCTTTCTGTGTACCCATTTGACACATTTAGAGGGGCTCATCTCGAGTACCCTACTCTTTGAGCTGTATTGTAGAGACTTTAAAAAGTGTAGCTCCTACCTTGATGTATTTTGTGTTTTTCATGGGGCAGCTCCTGCAAGAAGACTGATTGACCATTCATAGCTTTCTTTTGGCAATACCAGCAGATCACCAGGGGAAATTCTTGATGGCTGACTAACAAAGGTGTCCTCAGGCAGAGAACAGTTTGTCAGATGGGACAAGTTGACTGATATTGCATTTGCTGCTTCCTTGAACTTGGAGTTTCCACATTAGTTATAAAAGAATGCATGAGTGCATTGTGTTAAAGGGGTTGTCCACCTCTAGGACAACACCTTCTTAAACTAAATGTTCAGCATCGCTAAAATAATAAAGCCTATACTTTCCTCTCATGCCGGCGCCTTTCCCGCTGTGTCAGCACTCGTGGTCCCCGGGCTGTGATGCAGTGTTGTGACACCGGTGCCCAGTCAGTGCTGGTGTCACTGTCTCCGCCTTTGGACGAACTGAACATGAAGAGGAAGTTCCGGCTGCAGCTGATCCCTGGCTTCCTCTTCATGTTCAGTTTGTCTGAAGTTGGAGACAGTTATTCTGATTGGGCGCCGGCATCACGTCACAACTCATCACAGCCTCGGGGAGTCATCATAGCCACTGTGGGAACGGCGCCGGCACGGGAGAGGAGTATAAGCTTTATTGTTTTATGGGGGCTGAACATTTAGTTTAAGAAGTAGTTGTCCTAGTAGTGAGACTAGGGACAAGCCCTTTAAGAATTATTGGAATATTAGACATGCTTCAATGCTCTAGAATCTTATTATTTTTTTTTTACTCTTAAATATAAAGGTGGCATGTCTTCGTATAGAATAAAAAGAGCAGGGCTGCAGTAAAACAGTATTTATTTTTACTTTGTATTAAGAGTCATCCTAAATTCAGACAAAGACATTTTATAACTGTTTTATCACAGATGGATAGGGGTTTTCTCTGTCTTTAGATTAATATTGTTCATTTTAGCTAAACGAACAATTCTGCTAATGTAACTAAATTACTGTAATTGATTGGATAATATAGTTGCTTATTATATTCCATTCATTTTGCGAGATTTCATTTACTCTTTATGTAAAGATTTGTTGCCCAATTCATGCTGCAAAAACAGTGCTATACGGATGAATGCAACAGCTTTTCAGTCTTCAATCTGACAACATACCTGAAGACTATTCTTGCCAATATACAGAAATGTTCTGGTACAGGCCTGAAGTACTAGTCTTGTACTGTAGTTCCCCCTTTTTGTGGGTGTGTCCTCTAAAAATCGTAAGTTCTAGTTTATATTTATTTAGTGGATGACTTCTAATGGCACCCTTCTTAAAGGGTATGTTTACACGCACCATTTATGTCCTTGACTAAGTGAAAGCTGTCTGATACAAAGGGTTTAAATAGATGTATACACTAGTCCCTAGTATGTTGCAGTTAAAATTTATGAGCTGTATAAATATATATTACTGCATTGCTTTCCATCATTCACCATTGAGTGTTTTTCTAAACGGCACAGAATAAAACCAAGCCATTGAGAAGGTACAAAGATACATGTAAAATACATTTTATGTTGTTGAGATGGCTAGTGTTACTCAATATTATGACTTCGTACAACTCTGATGTATAGAGCACTACTACAACTCCCATAGACGCCCAGAAGGGTTATACTGTCCCTCAATAGTCCTTTATTTTCACATGACCTCTATTTGAGATCAGATTACAGGGATTTTTTTACGTGTTCTGGAACTGTAAGAAAAAACCATATGGCGGCGCCGATTGGGATTAAGTCTCACGGTGCTTTAACTCAGTGTGCATGAAGCTTAAAAATGGCACTTTGATTTAGGGCATATACACACTTTGCGGATTTGTTGTGGATCCGCAGCGGATTTTTCGCGTGGAATTGCAGCAGATCCGCAAGTGTTTGACCAATCAATGTTATTAAATGGGGAAAAAAAATTGCTGTGCACATGCTGTGGAAAATTCCGCACAGATTCCGCAGCGGTTTATTTTCTGCAGCATGTCAATTCTTTTTGCGGAACCGCTGCGTTCCTACACCCATTGAATTAGTGTAATCCACAGGGCAAAAAACACATGACAATCTCAAAAAATCCGCATAAAAAACGTGCGGATTTTGACATGCGTTTTCTGCCAAGAGAGGCTGAATCCGCTCAGGAAATTCCACAGCCCAGTCTGCAACGTGTGCACATGCCCTTAAAGTTATGCTTGTGTTTACAGGCATCAAACGAATCATGTATAGATTCCCCAGGGTCTTTTCACGCCACGTCTTTCTCCGAAGCATACGTTTTTGGTTTGTTTTTTTTCAAGCAGAAGATTCTTCAGGAATTGCTCGTTTTGTTTTGGCAGTAGTGCCTACAAAAAGCTGACCAGGTATTATTTTAGTCTTCCCATTGACTTTTATTGTAAATTACTGATAGTCTTCCCAGCTGGAAATGGCAGAAAAATGTACAGTGTCGGACTGGGGTGCCAAAGGCCCACCAGTAACATTAACTTTTAGGGGGGCCACTTTTCACCTGCATACAAATATTAAAACTACTCTCATTCACAAATTTCCCCATGTATCTAAATAGTAATAAACTGGGTGGTTTGATTAATGAATGATGAGATACTGCTTTTTTCTGTACATTGTGAATTATGCCAAGTACTGCCCATACAATGGAGTTCGGGGCCCAATCTGCACAGGGGCCTATCGGGGGATATCCCTGTTCCCCTATATGCCACTCCGAGCCTGAATGTACATGTTACTACTTTGAACAGCTTGGTGTTTTTGAAAGCATGAAACGTTAAAAGAAAATACATTTTCAAGAATGTGACCGTATGAGCAGCAGGTTTTCTTTTTCTTTGCCATCCAAATTAATACGCGCAGTCTAAGGCTAGGTTCACATTAGCGTTTGTGTGCGCAGCGTATCATCTGCATATGCAAACACATGCAAAAACGCATGTTTACGCAGCGTTTATCCGGATCATCTTACACATGACTCCAAAAAGCCACGTTTGTATGCGTGTGCATGCGTTTACGTTGTTTATTCATTCAATATTTCCAGGTGCTGTTATCAGTTCCTGGACATGCACAGTCTGAAGTCCGCATGCGCATCGAACGCATCCATGCGCATGTACTTGCGTACCAATGCGTTCCCTTAGTAATGCGTTTTTTGACGCACACATGCGCATGACATTTGAAGGATTTTTATGCTTCAAAAAAATGCAACATGTTGCGTTCTCCGCACACCGCGAAATGACGCTTGCAAACGCATGTCTCTGCGTACACCAGGTTAAAGATATGTAAGCATGACGAATGCGGATCTAAGCGGATGAAACCCTGCGCACACAGACGCAAATGTGAAACCAGCCTAAGAATAGTTCTTTGCACTTTTTCAGTGTATTTTTTTTCCCCTGTAGGCCCACTCAAAAAGTAAGAAAAAGGCACAGTGTGAACATGACCTTAGTTTCTAGCTCAGAACCTCGAACATGTATTAAGCTGGCTATACACAGCTTGCTTTTACCTAAAACCAGAAAGGAATAGCAATAGGTATCAATGTATGTGTTCAAGAAATATAAAGCTAGAATAATCTCAGAATAAGAGCACAGTCACGGCCTTATACAGACTGGCCAGTGGCTCTCCGGACCCAAGCGTGACGGCTGCATGGTGATACGATCATGCTCGAGTCAGGAGAGCCGCCGGCCAGTCCGTGCACTGCACTCGTCATCCGTGTTATACGGCTGTCTGTATCTTTTTGTCACTCAGAGTATAACGACACAGTTAATAAAAATCTTTTGTAGACCTCTTCTAGCATTTCTACATTTGTGTCACCACAACATGTCACCAGCAGTTCCACCATCAACATAAGTCCAAATTACTGCCAGTCCCCATCTATGGATGATCAAATCTTCAGATGTAAAATTTGTAGTGTGTGTATAGAGTAGTTTCCATTTGGTATAAACTAAAAAGGGTTTGTCAAAGGTTAGAAAAACATGGCTACTTACTGCAGTTACACACTTTAATAGTTGATGGAAAGATTTCTAGCCTGTTGTAACCGGTTATTGTATTAAGGCTCACACGCCTTTGTGTGGACCGGAAGTCATTCTTTAAATAAGACTATGAAGCCTCATTCTGTGGCTGTATTGGCTTACACTAAAGGAAGTCTCTCCGTCACACACAAAGGTCACTCAGTGAAAGAGCGATCATGTGGGACCGGAATGGCAAGGGAAACTGGAATATATGGTGATCAGTATGTTAATCCTCTTACACCTCATTACATAGGTAATTAGGATGGATTATGAAATAAAAATTTTAATGGGGCATCTTCATAAAGTCCACTAATTATTATCCTGTGCTGCTGACACTTTATTTTGGCAAAATATGGTCTCTAGGAGAATGTTCCATTTTCATGAGCGTTGTATAAGGGAGTCCACATAAAATTAGTCTCAATTGCCAAGAACAGGTATCGGGCTAGGTGCATGACAGGCGGGGAGATGGCGCCTATGGTCAAATGGAGTTATGCAAATTATTTTTTTCATTTTGCTGACCGAATCCTGCAAAACATGTCACTTCCAGAATCATGTTCTCTTACCTTCTTTGTACAGCCACAGGATTCACACTTATCTTATCACATGCTCTGTATGTAACCCATTTACCTTCATCACTTGAATGGCTTTTCTGTATATAATTCTGACTAATATGTCTGTTATTCATAAACCTCTGTAGACTGTAAGCTCCCTGGGGCAGGAGCCTCTGCCTTATGTCTTCTGTGAATATACCTGTACTTACTTATTTGTACATTACTCCCTTTACTGTATTCCTGTAAATTTTGCTATATAAATAAACTTGTACATACACACACATATACCACATAAAATATATTTATTAAAAGTAAATGGCTTTTTCCTGTGGCTTTGTCCTCAGGCGGAGTGTTATCAATTGGTATTCATGGTTGATTTTTTTTTTTCTTTCATTTAAGGAGGGACAATAAATTAGTACATCTTGTCTACATGTGCAGTTGAATACAATGTATTATTCCCTGTAAACTGCTATTTAAGGCTGTGGAGAGACTGATTAAAACGCTTTAATTAAAGGTTTGGTGCACTACTGGGCAATCCCTTATTAATAGGTCTAAGTTACAATGAAATACAGTCGTGTTCAAAATAATAGCAGTGTGTTCAAAAACATGAGAATCTCAAAATCTTCATACTATTTTTATTTCCATGTTTTGGGAACATTGCACACTGTTTTTTAATTCAAAACATTAAAAACTATATCCATTTCTCTTCAAGACTTTACAGAAGATAAAAAATGAACATTAGGCTGTTCTAAAAATAGTGTCCAGATTTGTCTTTACAAACTCAACAATATGTACTTTCTCCAGGACGTCCCTCCTGACTGCACCATGGAGGATGTCCTTCTCCTCCTTACAGGGACAGGAAAGCATACAAGAAGTTATAAGGCCCCTCCCCACACCAATTCCCTCTGTTTTTCCTTTCCCTGCATGGAGGGATGCACAAGAGGAAGTTCTTACCAGATGGGCCCAGGGGGATCGTACGGCTTGTCCAATCTTTCCCCCTGTCAAGTAGCTCGGGGCTGACACCTGGGCGGGAGTCCCTCAGCCACAGAGACCAGTGAGTGGACTCGGCTCCTGGGTAGAGCTGCTTCTCCCGCAAGGAGACTCGGCTCCGACGCCGGCATGCCACCACTAATACTGGAAGTTGCGTGGTGGTAAAGGCCGTCGCACTTCTGGTGACAGAGCAGATGCCGGAGGCAAAAGGTAGCCGTGTGTTCCAGCGTGGAATGCAGAACTCGGCGAGACAGGTGGCGGTGCCTTTCCTGAATCTCACGGGGCGCAGAGCAGCAGTAACGCAATTGAGGATCCGAGCAGAATGGGGTAAGTGTGCTGTGTGCAATCCGCTGCCTCTGGTCATGGCCCTGACTGTTCCCTCTTTTGTGCTGCGCAGGAGAAGGGATCTCCAGCTACGCCACTGCCTATACCCAAATGACCTGGTAAAGCCCCAGCAAAGTCCAGGAGATGTCCCATATGTCACGTAAAGCTCCTTGACACGCGTGACAAGACCCTCTGTGACATCTGCACTGCCAAGATCGTGAGGGAAGAACAGCCATCCCTTCTATCTGAGATGAGGTCCCTGATTCAGGAAGAGGTCCAGGCTTCTATATCCACACTTTCTTGTCCACAGGCCCCCAGCCGAGGGCAAGTGCCAAGAGTGTTAGGTGAGAGATGGAGCTGAGCTCAGATGAGCGATCCTATTCCCCGGGGTCAGAAAAGGGCGAGGTATCAACGGAAGGGCAGGAACAAGGCAGAAGATATCTGCGTCCAACGATACAGATGAGCTAGTCCGGGCTGTCAGGGATGCAATGCAAGTGGAGGAGGTCTCAAAGCCACAGTCCAGACAGGATATAATGTTTGGGGGCCTCAGAGCACAGAAGCAGCGTGTGTTCCCAGTAAGCGATCACATCCGGGCCATGGTTCTGGAGGAGTGGGAGGATGCTGAGAAGCGCCTACTGGTATCACAGGACTTTAAGAGACATCTACCATTTGATCCGGAGGACATCAAGATTTGATAAGAAATTCTCAAGATTGATGTGCCTGTGGCTAAAGTCGCAAAAAAGACATCCATCCACTTCGAAGACTCGTCAAGTTTAAAGGACCCTAAGGACAGGAAGGTGGATAACCTCCTGAAACATGCTTGGGAGTCATCAGCCGCAAATATAGCCGCTACTTCAGTTGCAAGGTCTATGTTTCTGTGGATAGGGCAACTGGAGGAGCATCTAACCAATAAAACCCCGAGTGAAGATATCTTAGCTTCCCTTCCCTTGATGAAGTCTGCTATGGCCTTTTTGGCAGACATGTCTGCCGAATCTGTAAAATTCTCTGCCAGAAACAGCTCTCTATCCAGTGCGGCCCATAGGGGCTATTTGGTTAAAAACCTGGTCGAGGGATGAGGCCTCTAAAAATAAGCTTTGTTCCATTCCCTTTTCCGGGTTGAGGGTATTTGGTCCTGCATTAGACTACATTCTAGAGAAGGCCGCTGATAAAAAGAAAGGATTCCTGGAAGAGAGGGTTAGAAGCAACCAGTCCTTTCGTAAGTCGGGCCCCTCTCGGAGATAGGCAGGAGTCAGGGGAAACCCATTAGGGCTTCCTACAGCAGTACCCACATCATAGGGGGAAAGCGTAGAAGTTCCCTGTTTGTGTCGGGCTCAAGATCCAAAAGACAAAGCCGTTTTAATCGGGGGGCGTCTCAGGTGTTTTGCAGCAAACTGGTCTCAGATCACCCAGAATCAGTGGGTCCTAAGGACCATAGCAAAGGGATATGCAATAGTTTGCTTCTCCTCCCCCCCGAGAGAGTCTTTGTGCCCTTTACCGTAAAGACAGGATTCCACTATGTGGGTAGACCTAAAAGAGCTAATCAACTCGGCTGTCATAATCTCAGTTCCTCAGGCAGAAGCGGGTGAGGGTCACTACTCCTCTGTCCTCCATCACAAAGCCATCTGGTGAATCTCGCACTTTAATAAACTTAAAGCAACTAAACACCTGGGTCAGATACAGGAGATTCAGGATGGAGTCAATAAAATCTATGGTCCACCTAATAGAAATGCCCTAATGTGCACCATCGACCTGAAAAGCGCCTACTATTAGGGTCCTGTCCACCCGGCATCCCAGAGATACCTGAGGTTTGCACTAAGATTGCTAAATCGGACCTGCCACTTTCAGTTTCAGTGTCTTTAATTCAGGCCCCCGTGTCTTTACGAAGCTGGTCTCAGAGGTGGTAGCCTATCTAAGAAACCGGGGGATCATCATCATACCATACCTGGAAGAACTCCGACGACACAGAGAAGAGACCATATCCACTATGGAGTTCCTCGGTGGTATCATAGACAGAAGTCAGATTTAGCACCAGAGAGAAAAAAAATCTAAAGGGTGTTGCTGGTCTTCCAATTACAGAGAACTCTACGCCGCGTGGGAAGCTTTAAGATTAAATCGAGCACTATTAAAGGGCTAGCATGTCAAGATCCTGTCGGACAATGTGACGGCGGTATCCTTCATGTGTCACCAAGGGGTCCCAAACTTTGAATGCTCCAGGATCTGGCAAAGGTGATTTTTTTTCCTGGGCAGAGAAAAGAGTCCTGTCAGTGATGGCAGTTCATCTCGAGGGGTCTCAGAATGTTGTGGCAGACTACCTGAGCAGATGGAAGGTCGGCATCAAAATGGGAGCTAAACGAGGAGATGTTCCAGTACTTATGTCAACTCTGGGGCAGACCTCAGATAGATCTGCTTACGACGAGAACAAATGCAAAGACAGATTTTACTCGCTGAACCCATCGGACAATCCAGAAGCCATCGATGTGTTAAGTCCGGGATGGGGATGGTCCCTCTCCTATGCTTTTCCTCCGAAAGCAATCATTCCAGCCGTCCTCAAGAAGATATAGGAGGATCAGGCGAAGGTACTTCTGCTCGCCCCATGCTGGCCAAAAAGAAGTTGTTTTCCACTACTGAGAACTATGGCATTTGAAGACCCTGTTCTGCTTCAGCAGTGGGAGGATCTTATCCATCAAGGTCCAGTCTTCCATCAGGATCCGGATTCCTCTCTCGGCTTGGATCCTGACCGGGACATCCTGAGGGCCCGGGGCTGTCGGACCAGGTCATAACCATGATCCAGGCCAGCAGGAAGCCAGTTACTTCTGCGATATATTATAAGATTTGGAAGAAGTTCTGTTTGGAGGGTGGCAGGTCCGACTTGATTTCGGGGAAACCGGATATCCCAAGCGTCTTAGACTTCCTTCAGGCGGGCTGTAATTAGGGGCTTAGACCCAGTACATTAAAAGTCCAGATACCGGCGTTAAGCACCTCTTCGACTACTCTCTGGCCATTCACCCATGGGTAATAAGGTTTGTCAGGGCATTCCAGCGACTCCGCCCCACAATCAGGCATTCAGTTCCCCCTTGGGATCTTAATTTGGTCCTTAGGTTCCTATGTTCGAATTCTTCTGTCCCTGGGGAAAATATGTCCATTTCACACCGGACCGTAAAAACAGCATTTTTAGTAGTCGTTACTACAGCAAAGCGTGTAGGGGAGATTCAGGCCTTGTCCTTTCGAGACCCATATCTTCAAATTTGGGATGACCGTATAATCCTAAAATTAGACCCCGCTTTTATACCAAGGGTGGCTTCCCGCCAGAATCTAAACCAAGAGGTTGTTTTACCCTCATTCTGCGATAATCGCTCATATGAGGAGTGGGCTCTGCACGTGTTAGATATCAGACAGGCTGTCATCGATTACATAGAAGCCAGTTGGAGTCAGGACTATAACTTATTCGTCTTGTTTGGGGGAAAGAATAGAGGCCTATCAGTCAGAAGGCCTCAGCCGCCCTGAGGGCCTAAGTGCCCACTCGACTAGGGGGGTATAAACCTCCTGACCCGAGAGGGCGGGGGCATCAGTAGACCAAATTTGTAAGGTCGCAATCTGGGCTAGGCTTGATATGTTCTGCAGACATTACAAATTAGATGTGTTATCTAGCCAACAACATTGTTTTTGGGAGAAAGGTCCTCCAGGCAGTAATCCCACTCTGAGGAGATATTCTCCATGGTGCTATCAGGAGGGACATCCTGGAAAATAGGTATTAGACGTACTACTGGTAATTATGTTTCCAGGAGTCCATCCTGACAGCACTGTTATTTCCCTCCCTGATTATAATATGTCATATGTTGTAATATGATATTGTTTAATAAATGTGTTAAGTTCCATCATCCATGGTGTGGTACTTGTTAAAACACTGAGGGAATTGGAGTGGGGAGGGGCTTTTTAATCTCTTGTGTGCTTTCCTGTCCCTGTAAGGAGGAGGAGGATGTCCTCCATGGTGCAGTCAGGATGATTGGGTCCGGGGATAGGACTAGCCCCTCCATAACCTCAATTTTGTTGGATTGGAACCAAAATTTTGCTTGTTTATTGGTATGTTTAGGGTTGTTGTCTTGTTGAAACACTCATTTCAAGGGTATATCCTCTTCAGCATAAGGCAACATGACCTCTTCAAGTATTTTAATAGATGCAAACTGGTCGATGATCCCTGGTATGCGGTAAATAGGTCCGGCACCATAGAAAGAAACATGGCAATATCATGATGCTTACACCACCATGCTTCACTGTCTTTAGAGTATACTGTGGCTTGAATGCAGAGTTTGGGGGTCGTCTGACAAACTGTCTGTGGCCCATGAACTCAAAAAAGAGCAATTTTACTTTCATCAGTCCACAAAATGTTTCTCCATCTCTCTTTACGCCAGTTGATGTGTTCTTTGGCAGATTGTATCCGCTTCAGTACATGTCTTTTTTTTTTTTTAAGTCGGACTTTGCAGGGACTTTTCAGGGACTTGGAGGTGCTGGCCTACCCTGCAGCAAGTGCAGCATCCGCCTGTCCACAGCCAATGTGGGCAAGCTCACATTCATTAAAATAAACCAGGCGTGGATCCCACAGGACTTGTCTGTACCTTTGCCTGATTAGAGAGGTATACTAGCCACACTCAGCCATTGTTATACTCCACTGCAGTTTGTTTATTTTATATGCCATTGCCAATCTTTTGAAGCCTCCTCAAATTTAGGAAAATAAAAAGAAATCTAATACAGTGATTCTATCTCCTCCTCCACCTCTTTCACCTACACCACCATCTCGTCCTCAACCTCCTCCTTCACTTGAACCAAGAGGCTGAGGTCCAAGATGGTATTAAAAAAAAACACAAAAACAGAAATGGCTACTAGTGGTGAGCGAGCACTAAAATGCTCGGGTGCTCGTTGCTCGGGTCGAGCAAATTGGAATACTCGGGTGCTCGACCCGAACAACGAGCCCTATGTAAGTCTATGAGAAAATCAAGCATTTTTGCTGCGACCCCCCCCCCCCAAGGGTCCTTTTAGGGTCTAAAAACATCTGAAATTGATGGAAACAGTGCTCAAATGACACGGGAACATCATGGGGAATACCCCTGGAAGCAATTATGACACCCAGGTAACAGCTGTGAACAATGTTGTCAGGGTCTTATGCCACTTTTACAGGCGCACAATAAAACATATGAAAACTATACCAAAATGGATTTTCCTGGGAAATATGTTAAGGAATATCCTTTCCAGGGTAATGATTTGAATGTAAGACAAAATAAATAACCCAAAACAAAAATGTTCCTCCACTACTTGGGCTATGTTCACACGAAGCATTTTTGATGTGTTTTTTAACTTAACCATTGCTTTTAACCAAGACAAGAGTATTCACTGTGAAATGTCATTTTAACATTTTGCCATGTGGTGTGTGATACATCATCAGACACATCCTGTTTCGTTTATGAAGGAGGGGCTCTGAAAGTCACCAGTCTATTTTTATAGTGCCAGCAGTGGGCCTCCACTTTTCTTAGAGAACCATCAGCCAGCTATGCTTTGTTGTTCCCATTATTAAAAAGTGGGTCCCTTATACTGTTATTGCATATGCAGTGAGTGGCAGGGCTGCCCAAAATTTGGACACACCCCAACAAACCTTTGAACAGACGTCATGGATGACCACATGCAACTAAAGTTCCAAGTATTCATTTGGCACTCCCATACTTTTTGCCTATGCATTGAATGCAAGGCCTGCCCTGTCCAAAAGTTACATGCACCCCAATAAGCCTTTGAACCCACATACTTGATGGCCACATTAAACCAAAGTTCCCATTAAGCTTTATTTGGTACTGCCATACAGTTTGCCTATGCATTGAATGCAAGGCCTGCCCTGCCGCAACGTTACACGCACCCCAGTAACACTTTGAAGCAATGTACTGGATGGCCACATGAAACCAAAGTTCCCATCAAGCTTTATTTGGTACTGCCATACTGTTTGCTTAGGCATTGAATGCAAGGCCTGCCCTACCCCAATGTTACACGCACCCAAATAACCCTTTTAACCAACGTACTGGATGGCCACCTGAAATCATTGTTCTTAGTAATTTGTTACTCCTATATTGTTTGGCTATGCAGTGAATTGTTGAGCCTGAA
>VIAB01019105.1:0-10506 GCA_009801035.1 Oophaga pumilio | reverse complement strand
TGCTGATTTTACTACGGGGGGGAGCGCCATTTTGCAGTTTGCCTTAGGCAGCAGAGAGGCTGCCTGGGTGCTAATAGATTTTAGCTAGTTAGTTAGGCAGTTGTTTCTAAGTCAGATCGTTTAGACAGCTAGTGTCTTTTGTGGCTGTGAAATCGATCTTAAAGCAGATTTTTTTTTACTTGAGCCGTTAGTGAGGTCCACAGACAAAGACAGCAGGGCACATTTCATAGAAGTGTGTTGTGCACTGCTTCTATTGTGCTCCATGCACGAGTAGACCTTTTAAAATCAATTTTTTACAGTTGCTAACGTGACCAAGCAAGGCATATGCCACCTTGCAGAGTAAAAAAATGATTTTTTTCTGTTAGAGACATGATACAGCACACCATATCCCATATATGTTTTACAGGCCTCATCCACACTAAAAATATACTTTCTTCTATTACTAACGTGATACAGTAGGGGAGATCTCAGTTTGAAATTGTTTGGAGCATATAGTCTGTTAGACAGGCCTCTTCCACAGTTAAAAAAAAATACTTTCTTCTGTTAGTAACATTATACAGCAGGAGGGATGTCAGTTTGAAATTTTTGGGTGCTGATATTGTTCCCCATACAGGGGTACACATTTTAAAATCAAAATATTTTTTCTTACTATTGTGCTACCTAAAGCAGGCTTCATTTCATCTTTTAATTCTTTGGTGCAGATCTTGTTCTCCATACCGGGGTACACATGATAAAATATAAATTTGTTCTGTTACTACCGTGCTCCAAAAACTTGGCCACATATCAGGTTGTAATTATTTTGTGCTGAGATTCTGCTGTATTCAAGGCTCGTCCAAAGAAAAAAATCAATTTTTTTCTGTTACTACCGTGCTATATAAAGCAGGCCACATTTCATCTTTTAAATATTTTGGGCTGGTATTGTGCTCCAGCCACGAGTCCACATTTCACAATATAAATTCTTTGTGCTGATAGCGTGTTCCTGAAACCATGCCACATTTATGCATTTGACAGGGCTTGGAGCAGTATTTCTTGCTTAAAGTTTAATCAGTAACTGGTGGATGAGTGGCAGGTGTAGGCTCTGCCAAATTCAGGCAACACAAATGAAGGAGACCCAACTTGGAGACCAAACATTTCCAAAAAAATATGGGCGATTCCAATAAAAAGAGGCATCAATTTCTATTTATTTTTTTATTCACTTACATAGCGCCTATAATTCCACAGCGCTTTACAGACATTTACAGACATTAATGGCACTGTCCCACAATGGGTCTCACAATACAAATTTCCTATTAGTATGTCTTTGGAGTGTGGGAAGAAAAATGAGTACTCAGAGGAAACCCTCGCAAACACGGGCGGAACATAAAAACTCCTTGCAGATGCTGTCCTTGGTGGGGTTGGAACCCAGGACTCCCGGGCTGCAAGGTTGCTAATGTTTTTGCGTTAACGATTCAACGTTCCCGGGGCTGGAAGCCTATCACTGCGATGCACACTGTGTATCTCACTGCTGCTTTGGGGAAAACCACTGTCAAGATTATCTTCAAGCATGTTTTGTTACTGCAGCATGGACACATTCCTTTCCAGGAGGGGAGCAAATGGCAAAATTTACTTTTGTGGATCTAACAGACTGGCAAACCAGTAGTCAGCACTATTTTGAATCCTAACAATATGGGCAACAATCATGTTGCAGATAGTGCTGCAAGAAGCTGCTCATGGTCTCTTTCATGAGTTGCAACTACATAGTGTATTGGTATCGGGCTAACACTCAAGTTTGCTTCCTCCATCCCTTCCTGGCAACCACGGACAACAGAGAGGGAATCAGTATCCTCTTCATCTCCTAACTGTTGCACGCTCATCACCTCTTTCTCCTCATCCTTCTCCATTTGTTTCTCCTATGTCAACCGCCAGTGAGACAACAGACCGGAACCTAGAGATATTGTTAACCCTTCTGCTTCCTCTTCTTCCCCCGGGACTGCCACCACCTCATCCCGCAGACTATTCAAATTGTGCTCCAGCATGCAGATGACCGGAATAGCAATGCTTAGTAGCCATTTTGAAAATGTGCAGAAGGGTGCAGAGGTCCTTACCCCAAAAGATCTCTATATCAACTTAAGTGGAATCGTGGAAGTGAGCACACAGCGACAGTGGTTCTGCAGTAGCTTATCTAGGCTGATACAGTGGGGGAGGAATTACTGTACCATCTGGATGAGGATGCAAGCCATGCAAGGCATGTATGTGAGGTTGCCTTAGCGTAGAGCCACCACCACGTTTGCACCGTTATCGCACACGGCCTTCCCTGGCTCCAGATTCAGTAGAGACAGTCATTGCTGAAACTCGGCATGGATATCTGTTCATAACACTTGATCTGTATGACTGTCATCACCAAGGAATATTAATTTAAACACTGCCTGATTGTGGTGAGCCCTGGCTGCACAGAACGAGGTGGGTGGGATTCTTTCTGCAGTGTTTATAACGTGTGTCTCATTAAGACAGAGGTTGAGCGTGCAGGTGAAGGCCCTAGATGAGGTGGAGGAGGCAGAAGCAGCAAAGGAAGTGTTAGATACAGAGGTTTGTCCCGCAGGCCCTGGCCCTGGGCATTCCAAGACTTGTTGTCTATTAGTTTGGTTCTCCATGTTTTGGTGTGTATTTGTTTAGTTCTCCAACCCTAGCTATTTAGTAATTTAGTTCTCCAACCCCTGTTGTCTGGCAGTTTAGTTCTCCTTCTTATGGTGTGTAGTAGTTTAGTTCTCCATCCCCAAGCACCCTGCAAGCCTTGGGGATTCCAAGACTTGTGGAGCAGCCGATTCTCCGCCTGCCCCCACAGCCACCAGGGTCACCCAGTGCCAGTAAGATAGAAGTAACACCCCTATCCATGCTTGCTTTACAAGTGTCAGTGTTGAAATTCCCCATCACACATAGATTTTTTTTCAAGGAACGAGTGATGTCTGCAACATGCTGGTGTAGCGCAGGCACATCTATCTTAGGGAAGTAATGGCGACTGTGCAACTGGTACTGGGGGACTGTGATGGCCATGAGCTTTTGGAATGTCTGTATATATATACCAGGTAGAAAGGCAGCATTTCCGTGGCCAACAAATTAGAGATGGTGGAATTCAACCTCTTAGCTTTGTCATGTGTAGGAGGAAACAATGTTTTACGTGATCACATCTCAGAGAGGGCGGAGTACGAGAGAGGGCGGATAAAGTTGTGGTGTGCTCGTTCTCTCAGATTGGTCAAAAACAACAGGCATGTCAGCTTCCGTTACAGCTGATGGGCTCTCCCTCAGCCTGACTGGAGAGGTTAAAGAACCTGAGGTTTTGCAGTTGGAGACCTGCGTCACAATACTTGGCACGGTAACAAAGGAGGAGGAAGAAGAAGCAGATGCCATTGCTGGGGTGGCTAATGATTGTTGAGGTCTGCATTTTAGGGCAGTGGGATTGCCAGAGTAACACATGTTGATTGCGCATGTGAAGGTTCATATATGTAGTAGTCAAATTATTGTTTTTTCCCTCTACTCAGTTTTTTTTTGTTGCAAAATTGGCAGATTACATGAGTTGGCTCATCGTTTCCTGTGTCAAAAAAGGCCCTGGCTAGGCAACCCTTGCTGCCCCTGCAAGCTGCAGACCCACGAACACTGCTGGCTACAGCCACAGTTGTGGCTGAAGATGCATTGCTCGTAGTGACTGCATCACTACATGTCTTTGCCGTACTGTACAATGTAACCTCCTTGTCTTCCTCCTCCACTTCCTCAGATGCTGTGTGCCTCTGCATTCACGCCAACTGGGATCTACTGTAAGGAAGTCAAGGGAATTAACCCTTGAAATGTTTTCATTCTTTTGTGTGTGTAAATGTATGCATTTTATGTATTGTACGATGTCATCTTTCAGTGTTATGTCTGACTAGTGGTGTATATAGATATCGATAGACAATGAATCCTTGGGGACATTAGAGGAGGGCACTTGTAGTGTAATATATATATGTGGGTAAATATAGCTTTGTGAGGGATCACTAGTTGATGGCATGTTGGAGATCGAGTTAGGGAGTTATAAAATAAGTCAATGCAGTACCTTGATAGGACTTTAGGAGGGGGCATTGAGCACATCAAGTTCAGTAGGGACAAATGGTTAGGGACTTTTTCAGGAAAAGATTTCCTCGTAGCAGAAGTCAGTTGGGGGTGAACCTTGCTAGAGTGAGGATGTCCACGTTCATGGGCCCTGGTAGCAGAGACAAGAAGTGTGGAAGGTACCAGCAACCTCAGTGCAGCCGGTGAAGGATTCACCGTGGGAACATTGGCCAAAGTCTGTGGGCTGACGTAGCGGAAGTGCCAGTGGAAGATCCACTGTGGGAAAGCTCAGCAGAAGTGTGCGTGCATGAGCGTAGTAGCGAATGGGCCACCAGCAAGTATACGGGCAGGATAACAAGAAGGGGGTGGACGACCTAGTAGATGTGTATTTCCTTGACTGGATTGAAGTGTCTCCAGGAAAAGAGATCGAAGTGCCGTTTTCTCCGGGCTCCTCGTCCCTATCATACTTTGTGGTCCATTCTGGTGTAGTGGAAGAGAAGAAGCAGAGTTGTGGAAAATGTATTGCTGGTACCGTATAAGACGTGCTAATGGTGTCTTGGATGTGCTGTGCCCAGAAGAAAATAAAGCATAACTGTTTGACGTTATACTGGACTCTGATTCTAATTATTCTGTATACTCTGAAATGGGGGAAGAACACCCCAGGTATATAGAAGTAACCAGAGTAAAGAACGCAGATGTCTCCGGTAAGTCCACCCCTCGGCCAACCCTTTACACTACCACCTCATCATCATCCTCTGTGTTATCACATTCCTCGCCCTGAGAGTCACCCTCTTCCTCTTCCTGCCCTGACAGCACAGTACAGTCCACGTGAACTTCAGATGGCTCAGATATCTGAGTATCATCAGGATCACCTCTCCCCACTGCGGTTAACGTCTGGTGACGAGGGTCAGGATGCTGCTCGGACCCCACTTTGTCCTGCCCAAGATACAAGCTAAAAACATTTTGGGCATCGGTGCAGATGATTTCCTCCTCTTGACTCTGTGAAGCTTTTGAGTACACTTCTGATGCCCATGGTATAGAATGTGTGAACAGCTCTTCCGGTCATACAATTTAAGAAGTCACTTTGGATCTGACTATAAGATCCTTTAAGATAAGAACCTGTTGTGCATCTGACTGTATGATCCTCTGTTGATAATATTAATCATATGTTCCTATAGCTAGTGAGTTAATAACATTAGTACTTATTGTGGATCTGACTTTATGATCATAATTGATGACTTAACAGTATGGGAATACGCTACGGATCTGTGTATGATTATAAAGTGGAGAGAAACTAAATAAGGATCTGATTTTGTGATTCTCTAATCTCCACCATTACTTTTAGAAAAGATAGAGCGATCTGTTGATCTCCTTATGCACTAATATCCCTTTGTAGCTTAAGGATATTAAGTGGATAAAATTGTATAAACCTCAGGTAAACAATTGCCCTAAAGGGATGAGTTCGAGTCAACTATGACAGATACTTAAGGTGGCAGTTTACAGCACTAACTGTGAATACATCCCCATGTACTAAAGCTAAAGGAAATAAGGGTAGTGCAATAACTATTTGCACTAGCACTTTTGTCATTAAGCTAATTCTGAGTGGCATTCCTTATACTCACACACTCTAGTCCTGTAATTTTAATTGTGTGTTCCCTTTGAAAAATGAATAAAAGTTATGTTTTACCCCAGGATCTGTAATAGGGATCTTTAGTTGCCTTAGGAAAATTGTGTGGCAGCTCTTCAGACTCACCCATCCATGATTCTCTACAGTCAGTTGGGCGGTTGGAGAATTGTGACACATGGGGAAGCAAGGGTAATTCGGGTGCCACCTCTGTGCATTTTGTAAGGAGTGTACTAAATGTTATACTGCCATGTATATATTCTATTGATAATGTATGTTACTGTAAAATGTGCTGTATTCTGTATTGCTGTAGATCTATATTATGCTGTCGGTTGGCGAAAGAGTAGTACCCCGAATCGGACACTAGAGGGGGCACAATAGTGTATATAGTTATTTAGGAGGAGCCAGCCGTGGATAAGGGAGGACGCTGTGGTACCGGATGAGACCCGGGCACGTACTGAAAGATGCAGGAAAGAGTACAGGGAAAGTGAAGAATGTGAACTGTATGGAACCCTATGCTGATGTATCTAGAAAGGATGTGCTGTGAAAAGAAAGAAGTAAAGTTCTATGTTTTAATTTGCAACTGGACCGGAGGGTGTCTTAAGCAACATAGAGAAGACCCTGAAGGTGCGGAGAGCAGAGAGGCAAGTCCACTGACAATGGCACATTCTTTTTATGTGAGGTGAGACCAGGGCATACAAGAGCAAATATTATCAGCCACGACTACAGCCCTGGCCCTCCCTCACATTTTGCATAGTTGACAGGATACCGCAGCCTTGCGAAGCGTAGATGCCGTGAAGAAAGGAGATACTGAAATCCTGGATGTGACCGTTATAGATGTGAATGAAACTTTGGACTTGACTGACACTCTCTTTGTGACTAAGATGGCGGCCTTGCAGATGATGGACAATGGCACCAGTACAGAGAACGACAACTATGATGACACCCTTCGTGGGCGTGACAACTCAGCGATGGCGCGAAAATCTGTTCAGCAATGCCCCTCGATCCCCCATGGAGAGTGTGCTGGAGGAAGAGAAGTCCTCACCCCCTGCAACAGGCTGCTAGAGAATGGGTGGAGTAGCCAGAAGCGACACCATCTTGGAACGGGTGGGGCCCGGAAGAAAACCCCGTGCGCAGCGCCATTACGAGACACGGCACCAGCAATGATGCACCACTCCTGTACCCGTCACTGCAGGGGCGTAGGCCGCATGGAGTGGAAGTGGTGACAGGAAGAGGAGAGGACCCGACCTGGATGGCAAACAGGAGTTGAGGACGAGTTCTGTACTCACCGTATTCTAGTGTTTTCACCTGAGCGGGATCTGCGTTGTCCATATAACTATTTGATCTTTTTTCAGTCCATTTTTTAAGTGAAGACCCAAAGACCCAAAACAGCAATTCAGCCATGTCAATAATTATTACCATTTTAGCATTCTGCAAATGGGCAATGGTGTACAGCCAATTGTTGTGGGCCACACAGCTGTAAGGGGCCCACGATCCAGCGCCGACCCCGCCCATCATCGCACCTTTAACTGTATCGGCATCCTGGATTCCGATGCAGTTAAAAGCAACAATGAAATAGGGAACCGTCCGCTCCTTCCTCCATTATTCTCCCTCGGTGTCTGAGATCTGATGTCTCAGCACAGTGAGCAAGATGATGTCTCTTCATCACAGCTGCTGTGCAGTGCAGTGAAGACATTGCTTCAAAACGCATCCTGCAGAGACCATAGCAGCGGGGAAATGAGAAGGAGAGGTGAGTATTGTATTTATTCATTTATTTTTTTTAAATCAGTGAGTACATTGTGGTGGCCATAATACTGTACGGAGTACTATCGGAGGGTGCAGTATACTATATGGGGCACTATGGGGAGTGCAGCATACTATATGGAGGACTATGGGAAGTGCATTATACTATGTGGAGGTCTATGGTTTGCACTATAGCACTATACTACAGTCATGGCCAAAAGTTTTGAGAATGACACAAATATTATATTTTCACATGATCTGCTGCCCTCTGGTTTTTATGTGTGTTTGACAGATGTTTTTTATCACAGACAGAAATATAATTGCAAACATATGAGTAACAAAAGCTTATATTGACAGAATGAGTTAATGCAGCAAGTCAATATTTGCAGTGTTGACCCTTCTTCTTCAGGACCTCTGCAATTCTCCCTGGCATGCTCTCAAACAACTTCGGGACCAAATCCTGACTGATAGCAGTCCATTCTTGCACAATCAATGCTTTCATTTTGTCAGAATTTTTAGGTTTTTGTTTGTCCACCCGTCTCTTGATGATTGACCACAAGTTTACAGGGATTAAGATCTGGGGAGTTTCCAGGCCATGGACCCAAAATCTCTATGTTTTGTTCCCTGAGCCATTTAGTTATCATCTTTGCTTTATGGCAAGGTGCTCCATCATGCTGGAAAAGACATTGTTGGTCGCCAAACTGCTCTTGGAGGGTTGGGAGAAGTTGCTCTTGGAGGACATTCTGGTACCATTCTTTATTCATGGCTGTGTTTTTAGGCAGGACTGTGAGAGAGCCGATTCCCTTGGCTGAGAAGCAACCCCACACATGAATGGTTTCAGGATGCTTAACATTTGGCATGAGACAAGACTGGCGGTAGCGCTCACCTTGTCTTCTCCGAATGAGGCATTTTCCTGATGTCCCAAACAATCGAAAAGGGGATTCATCAGAGAAAATAACTTTACCCCAGTCCTCAGCAGTCCACTGCCTGTACCTTTTGCAGAATATCAGTCTGTCCATGATGTTTTTTCTGGAGAGAAGTGGCTTCTTTGCTGCCCTCCTTGAAACCAGGCCTTGCTCCAAGAGTCTCCACCTCACAGTGCGTGCAGATGCACTCACACCTGCCTGCTGCCATTCCTGAGCAAGCTCTACACTGCTGGTAGCCCGATCCCGCAGCTGAAACACTTTTAAGAGACAGTCCTGGCGCTTGCTGGTCTAAAAACATCTGTCAAACACACATAAAAACCAGAGGGCAGCAGATCATGTGAAAATATAATATTTGTGTCATTCTCAAAACTTTTGGCCATGACTGTGGAGACAAAAGGGTCAGTGGGTGCTCTTGTCTGCTGGCTGTCTTTAGAAAGATCTTATGGCCCAGAGATCATCCCACTTAATGCCCATACTCCTTCTCCTTTGCTAGAGACTCAGGCAACACAGGTTAAGTGTAACACAATGGAATGATACTTTATTGGATCACCAACAGTCAATCACATACTGTATAGTACAGTCCCATCAAGTACATAAGATAGTGCAAATGACAGAAAATAGAACATCTGTGACTTCGATGCTTACAGGGCCAAATACCCCAACCAGTAGCAACTTTTGGTGGGAGCCCACAGAGATGATGTAGCAGCAAGCTTTGGAAGCTCACAAAGTACATTGAGGTATGTGCCTAGGTGACCTGATTGTACCAACCTGGGTTCTCCAAACACCTCAGCGGGTTTCAGTGATGGTCAGTGGAGCAAATCTGTATTCCTCTGGTTGAAGTCATGAGGCTGCTGTCCTGTAGACTTTCTCTGGAGAAAGAGAGAGGTCCAGCTGTCATTCAGGCCATTGTCCACTGATTTGGGGAAGGTGGGATGAGGTAATCCCTCTGTGTTCGAGTGATCAATTAATCTGCGTATTTTGCTCTCCAAGGTTTGTAGAAAAACAAAATGCAAGGGATGATACAGTAGGTAGTGAGCAGATATTCAACGAATTAACTAACATTGATTGTTCAATTATCCTGCATCTTTGTCTTCCAAGGTTTGTCAAATAATAAACTGCACAGGCTGATACAATAGGTAGACAGCAGGCATTCAACAAATTAACAAACATTGATTGTTCAATTAACCTGCTTCTTTGTTCCGCAATGTTAATAGAATGACAAACTGCAGGGCACTGATCCAATTGGTCATCAGCAGGCATTGAACAAAATACAACAAGTTGACCTACAACACGAGTCAGCGTACATGCTCATATGGACGATGGCTCATGTTCCTCAAATAATACGTCTGGCAATAATTCGTAAGAATAAACGCATTATCATCAAAGCTTGTTTAGATTTTCTTTTGCATACTTATGACACTGAATTTTATGGGTTGGACACAGGAGAGGATTTCTTTTGATAACTCTTCCATGAAGGCCATATTTATGCAGGTGTCTCTGAACAGTTGAATTTTATACCACATCTACAGAGTCTGTTAAATCATTCTGAAGGTCTTTTGCAATCAAGCGGGGGTTCTAATTTGCCTCTAGCAATCCTATAAGCTGAAATTTTGCTAGGTGTTCCAGACCTTACCTTGACCTCCACCGTTCCTGTTTACAGCCATTTCTTAATTACATTTTAAACTAAGGAAAGGCAATTTGAAAACATTTTATCTTCTTATAGCCTTCTCCTGCTTTGTGGGTCTCCATCAATTTCATTTCCTGAGTTCTAAGTAGCTGCTTAGAAGAACCCTTGGCTGCTGTTTTTTGGCACAAGGTTAGAGGAGGCTTGGTTTTTCTAAAGCTGAGAAATTTGCATCACCTGGCCTTTCCTAATGATGATAGTGAGCTAACTGATTAAGGTTTAAAATCTTGGTCAAAGTTATCGGAGCACACAAATCTCCAAGGGTGCCAAAAGATTTGCATTGGCCCATTTTCCTTTTTGTAAGAAAAATGACAATTTTTTTTGCCTAAAATATAAAGAAAATCTGTCATCTTAAACTTTAGCTTTTTTAGAAATCATTTCATATTTAACTTGGTAACTGTTCACAATAACAGAAATTTTGACCAGGGGTGCCTGTTGTGTTTCGGTAGCTGAGGAGGACAGGAACAACA
>VIAB01019102.1:27426-37495 GCA_009801035.1 Oophaga pumilio | reverse complement strand
ATGATTTTGAAACATCAGTTTTATGAGGATGGGCTCTTACAAGTGCTTCTCACTAAATTAGAATATCAAAAAAGTTAATTTCAGTTCTTCAATACAAAAAGTAAAACTCGTATATTATAGAGTCATTACAAAGAGTGATCTATTTCAAGTGTTTATTTCTGTTAATGTTGAGGATTATGGCTTACAGCCAATTAAAACCCAAAAGTCATTATCTCAGTAAATTAGAATACTTTATAACACGAGCTTGAAAAATGACTTTAAAATCCAAAATGTTGGCCTACGGAAATGTATGTTCAGTAAATGCACTCAATACTTGGTCGAGGCTCCTTTTGCATCAATTACTGCATCAATGCGGCGTGGCATGGAGGCAATCAGCCTGTGGCACTGCCTAGGTGTTATGGAAGCCCAGGTTGCTTTGATAGCAGCCTTCAGCTCATCTGCATTGTCGGGTCTGGTGTTTCATCCTCCTCTTGACAATACACCATAGATTCTCTTTCGGGTTAAGGTCAGGTGAGTTTGCAGGCCAATCAAGCACAGTGATACTGTTGATTTTAAGACAGGTATTGGTATCTTTGGCAGTGTGGACAGCTGCCAAGTCTTGCTGCAGAATGAAATTTACATCTCCAAAAAGCTTGTCGGCAGAGGGAAGCATGAAGTGCTCTAAAATTTCCTAGTAGACAGCTGCGCTTACTTTGGACTTGATGTATAAAGAGAAAAGAAAAAGACATGCCCATATACCAAGGGAACATCTCAAACGCATATAGAATGTAGAAATACTTTTTATTAACAGGAATTCAGCAAAAAAACACAACACAAAGTGCTCAAAATTCCCTGGTAGACAGCTGCGCTGACTTTGGTCTTGATAAGACACAGTGGACAAACACCAGCAGATGACATGGCTCCACAAACCATTACTGATTGTGGAAACGTCACACTAGACCTCAAGCAGCTTGGATTGTGTGCCTCTCCACTCTTCCTCCAGACTCTGGGACCTTGATTTCTAAATGAAATGCAAAATTTACTTTCATCTGAAAACAACACCTTGGACCATTGAGCAACAGTCCAGTTCTTTTTCTCCTTGGCCAAGGTAAAACGCATTTGGTGTTGTCTATTGACCATGAGTGGCTTGACACAAGGAATGCGACACTTGTAGCCCATGTCCTGGATACGTGTGTGTGGTGGCTCTTGAAGCAATGACTCCAGCAGCAGTCCACTCCCCAAAATTTTTGAATGGCCTCTTCTTAATAGCAATGAGCTATTGTGGCTTACCCTCCTTGTGGAGTGTGTCAATGACTGCCTTCTAGACACCTGTCAAGTCAGCAGTCTTCCCCATGATTGTAGAACCTACTGAAACAAACTAAGGGACCTTTTAAAACGCTTAGGAAGCCTTTGCAGGTGTTTTTTGTTAATTATTCTAATTTACTGAGATAATGACTTTTGGGTTTCCATTGGCTGTAAACACTTGAAATATATAATTCTGTTTGTAATGACTATATAATATGAGTTTCACTTTTTGTATTGAAGAACTGAAATAAATTAACTTTTTGATGATTGTGAGAAGCACTTGTACTTTCCAAAATGGCCCAAGCTCAGAGGGAGAATGCTTTTATACACTGGTTAAAAGATAAGAGAAGGGAGGATTAACACCCAGACTCATGAAATTTTAAAGACAGCTTCTATTCCAATTTGTGTTAGTCTGGGGCGAAGAATTAGCCATCTAACTAGGACTAAACGCACAACTTTGGGTGAAAATGACAGATAAAGTCACCGATTTCCCTAGAGGATATTCAACGAGCAGTAGGGAAATGCCAAAATCTCTGTGTCTGATGGCCTCGCAGTAGAAAACTTTAAAATATTTGAGGAGCCTTCATTGCATTATTTTGAAATGGTGAATGATGCATTTTCCTAGGGGACACTGCCAAGATTGTTATATGAGGCTATAGTAGTCATCTTACCTAAAGGGAAAGATAGGAACTACCAGAATCATAGAGAACCATTTCTCTACTAAAGTCTGATGTCAATATTCTGTAAAAAAAATCGTGACAAATAGACTGAGCTCTGTGATAGCACTGGTAATATACCCGGATCAAGCTGCTTTCATACCATCTGAGTCGACTGCCATAAATCTATGAAGGCTATTTTTAAAACGTACAAGCAGTACAGCCTGATCCCAAAAACAAAGCTGTTCTCTCCTTAGATGCCACAAAGGCCTTTGATAGTGTGGAGTGGAGATGTATGTGGGCGGTGCTACGGGAATGTGTAATTATACAGGGATATGATGGAGACTTTATATCTTTTTAGGGGAACAAGGCGAGGCTGTGCTCCATCACCCCTGCTTTTCGCTATTGCAATAGAGCCTTTAGCCCGTATCACTAGACAACACTCGGGTATTAGCAGGCTTAAGTAAGGTGGCACAGAGGAACAGATCGCCCAGTAATCAGATGACTTGCTATTTGTTGATAATTTGAATACCTCTCTCTCATTAATAATGGATATCATCTCTTCATTTGGGGTCTTTTCTGGCAAAAATATCAATTGGTCAAAGTCTGCTTAGATGGGGGGAGGGGATAACATTTTCAAACTCTTAAGAGTTAAATATACTGAAAGCCAAATCTAGTAATGGCCTGACACTTGCTCTTATTCATAAAAGTATGGTGGACCTGTAAAAAGTTGTGGGGTATGGAAGCTTATTCTAAAACTCCAATATGAAATAATCCATGCTTGAATGGAGAACACAAGGGTTGAAATACTTATACCAGTTTTATTTTGATGGACACTTCTGTTTGTTTGAGCGCCTAAAACAGACATTCCAGTTATGACTGATTTTTACAAATATCTACTGTTAAGATGCTATTAAGGAGCCAGGAAAATAGATCTCAACATCTCTTCCAACGGGCTTCTGGACTATGCTGTACAAGCAAAAGCAACTAGAGGCCTGATTTCATTAATGTATAAATCTTCAATATTTTAAGGGATCCTATGGTCTTGATCAGGTCTAGATGGCAAAGGGATATAGGGCACATTTTCCTTGGAATGGGAAAATATTTTGGAATCTCCTGTAAAGGTATCTATTAATGTGGCACAGTGAAGATCCCAATTATTTCTTATTTATAGAGCTTATAGAACTACAAAAGTCATGCTTAAAGGGGTTGTCCGTTCCAAACCTATTATTTAATAGGTTATATAAGGCTAAACGCCCTTTAGAATCTCATGAAGAGCAATAAAGGGTGCTAGTTTATTATATGTTGGTGGAGGGGCTTGTGACATTGAATATCTACAGAACATCTATCCTAACTATATATGTATATAAGATTAACGCATAAACTCTAGTATAAGCTGAGTTTTTCAGCACTTTTTTGTGCTGAAAATGCCCCCCTCTGCTTATACTTGAGTCATTATCCCAGAAGAAAGAGGGGGAGCGGCAGCGGATCAGGAGGCAGTAGCCAGCTGCTGCGGCTAAAGCCTGTGCCCACTGCTAAAGAGAAATTAATATTCACTGCAATCACAGTTAATTCATTTCTCTGTAATAGCGCGCAGTGTCAGCAATGCCGCCGACTTTCAGCAGCAGCCGAGCGGTCACGTGTCCCCGCTACTTAAGAAGAATTAATATTCACCTCTCTCCACTACCCTAGGCGTGGAGAGAGGTGGATATTCATTCCCTTAAAGTGGGGACACCTGACCGCATGGCAGTTGACACTGTGCACGCTACCTAATAGCAATGGATGCTCACTGCCCTCCACGCACAGTCCCAGCGTGCAGAGCAGTGAGTATTCCGGCAGCTGTGCGCTACATGTAAGCTGCACATGACGTTCCTGCCATGCGCTGCTTACAAGCATAAATCAGCTTCTGGCACCGAAGATGCTGAGGGAGTGCAGGGACGGTAAGTAGGATGGTTTATTTTTTTTTTTTTATGCTTTTTTGATGGGAGCCATGCATAGCAGGATAGGGATGAGGGGGCCATGCATACCAGGATAGCGATGAGGAGCCATACAAACCAGGATGGGGATGAGGAATCATGAATTCCAGGATAGGGATGAGGAACCATGCATATCAGGATAGGGATGAGGGGGGCATGTATACCAGAATAGGGATGAGGAACCATGCATATCAGGATAGGGATGAGGGGGCCAAGCACACCAGGATGGGGATGAGGAGGCCGCGCACACCAGGATGGGGATGAGGCCGCGCACACCAGGATGGGGATGAGGAGGCCGTGCATATCAGAATGGGGATGTGGCCGTGCATACCAGGATGGGGATGAGGGGACAATGCATAACCGGCTTATACTCGTGTCAATAAGTTTTCCCAGTTTTTGTGGCAAAATTGGGTGCCTTGGCTTATATTCGTATATATACGGTACTTCATTAGTTTGTCAACCAGCTTTAAATTACATAGAGAATTATAGTATGTTAGGTTAGTTTCACACTAGCGTTTCACTGACCTGCGTCGGTCTGTGCACGGCCGCCGCTAAGCTCCGTCCCCGGTCGCACCTCCTCCTGGCCGCTCCCCCCATGGGCGCATGACGCTGCATGCGACCTGCGTACCCTATCTTTAGCATTGGGTACGCAGGTCGTGCACCAAAATGCAACACGGTGCGTTTGGCACAGGTCGGTGCACCGTCAAAAGGACGCATGCGCTGGCAAATGCATACCTGCAGCGTCATGCTCCCATAGGCGGAGCGGCCGTGCGCAGACCGACGCAGGTCAGTGAAACGCTAGTGTGAAACTAGCCTAAAAGCTGTTAAAAATGCATTGCATAAAGATTGCAATACGCATGTCATACAGATGCTAGTTGAGAAAAATCGTAGTGTTCTCACATGACACTCGTCTTACTTTTCTGGAACAACATCGGGTCGATTTTTTTATATGTTAGTGTGACTCCAGCCTAAGAGTGACTTTCTGAGAACCACATAAATGCTCCTTGCATGGTTAAGACAATTTTGTTTCACAAGAAACTTTAATTGTTTTCAATTTATCTGCATGAAAGCATCAAAATGTATGAAAAATTAAATACAATGATTGTGTGTACAATTAAAAAACAAAAATGTGCTGATGGTGCAATATACAAATCAAGCACTGCAGATTTGTGAACCATGTCCAGTTACTATGCAGGTCCCACACCCTGCTGCATCTTCCGCATCAATTCCTCATCCTGCATAGAAAGTTCAGTGAGTTTCTTGCCCATTCGTTCATGAATGTCAAGATATTTTGAAACACAGCGATCGAGGCACACACTCTCCCCCTTGGAGAGTTCTGGTTCCTTGTAGTGAGG
This sequence comes from Oophaga pumilio, assembly GCA_009801035.1. Classification (NCBI taxonomy): domain Eukaryota; kingdom Metazoa; phylum Chordata; class Amphibia; order Anura; family Dendrobatidae; genus Oophaga; species Oophaga pumilio. The sequence goes on along the minus strand of VIAB01019102.1, from coordinate 32,224 downwards.
AGGAACACACTTTTTGTGACAAGCACCAGTCATTCTGTAAGAAAATAAAATAACCATAAATGACAAAATATAATAATTATGACCTTTGTACTAAACAAACAGTGTTTTGGCAAAGTGAAAATAATAGACATAACAAATGGTGCACATATAGAGGTTAAAACACAGAACAATAGTTTATGATGACTATTAATTCTGTCAATCGGCTTCTCCGATCTGTAATATTACAGCAATTGTCCAATACCTGGATAACTCCTTTGTAAATGTAAAACGTCCCCCTTGTAAAAAATTTTTTATAAAAATAACAGATACACATCTATGCCTGGCGCCATTCCAGAGATGTCGGCACACATCTTTAGACTGTTACACTGGTGCACTAAAAAGTGTTTAAAACCCTATAAAAAATGTGATACAATGCATGTAAAACTGTCTTTTGGTGGGCAAAGACTAAAAATTTGGCTCATGCAGCTTAGAAAATCAGCGCCACTGTGGCAACACACTCTGCAGTAATTCTCTTTTATCTTGATAATTCCAAGCTTTACTTGCTGCTTCTATGAATCCTTTCATGAGAGGGCGTTTTCTATTTTTGTTTATTCGTACTTTCTCCCCCTCTTCCAAATGTTACAACTTTATTATTTGCCAGTCAACATAGCTGAGTGAGGGCTTGGGATTTATTTTATGTGATGAGTTGTAGTTTTGAATGGTACTATTCCTTTTACCAGGAAATACACTGAAAAGCAGTGACAAAAATTCAAAGTCCTATGAAATGGTCAATAAAAATGTAATTTTGCCACTGATTTTTGGATTTTTCAGCAATGGTGTGTAAAATGTGGCAAATGTGTAGTAAAAACCTGTGGTCTCTTCACCATCAACCCTCAAAACAAGACATCCTGATTGGACAGCGGCAACAGAAGCAGTGGTTAGTGACTTCAGTGCCACCTCCTTAGGACCAGTTATGTCAGGTTGATAAAAGTTGCGGGGAAGTGGGTACAGCACCATCCACCTGTGACATCACATTACAGACTCAACTCAAACAAACCATCAAAGGAAGTAAAGAAATAAATGACAGATATAGGGTTGAGCAGTATAGAGAAATTGCAGTGATTTTTATAATAAAGCAAATTACAAAAGTGGTTAGGGGTTAAAGATTGGCATTTATAAAATACATTATAGGTATTGGACAACCTATTTAATGGTAAATGGTGAGAAGAAATAATTGCACCAAACACTGACAACTGCATAACATAGCCGGATAAATAGTGTGTTTGTAATAGGGTGTCTATGCGAATGCTAATAGACTTTTAAAACACTGGTTAAATTCCTAAATCGATTTGTTATACAATGATAAAACATTTAATTTTGTTAAAAGATTAAAAAGTGTTATGAGTCCGCTCCTTCTGTACCAGTATGGAAGCTGCTATGAAAAAGTAATATGGGGGCATTAATTCCATTCAGGTACTACTATCCCCATCATACATGTAGGCTGAGTGGAGGATGGCGTAGTAGTTTAGTGATAGGAGACAATATAATAGTGGCCGAAAGTGTTGGTACCCCTGGAATTATTTCAGAAAATGAAATATTTCTCCCATAAAATTATTGCAGTTACATGTTTTGTTATACCCATATTTATTTCCTTAGTGTGTATTGGAACAACCCACAAAAAAAAAACTAAAAATGCACCAGACAAAATTGTTGTCACTTTGCAATAAATTACTGCAATCGCTTACAATAACCAAAAACAAAATTCTTACACCTCTGAACTGGATTTTTGGACCACTCTTCTATTGTAAACTGCTCCAGATCTCTCATATGTGAGGGCTGCCTTCTCCCAACAGCAATTTTAAGATCTCTCCACAGGTGTTCAATGGGATTTAGATCCAAACTCATTGCTGACCACTTCAGAACTCTCCAGCTCTTCGTTTGCATCCATTTCTGTGCGTTTCTTGAACTATGTTTGGGGTCAAGGGTGACAAAACTTTTGGCCATGACTGTATAACAGCTATGCAATATAGAACTAGGTCCTGTGGTTAGAGTGTTTCCCAAAAGGTAAGTATACCGACAATAAGGAGAAGATTGAATAGCAGCAGGCTGCTGTCCGTTATGTATATGTGAGCTTACCAGGAAATAGTGCTAATAAATACTAATTGATTGACGCACGCTACATTAATATTTTATTGCATTCACAGTAAAATGTATATTTCATTCACATTTTATATGTCCTTCTCTCCCCATTTACTCCAAGTTCATACTATTGTACCTATAATAGATGGTTCTGCACAAAAAACACAAAGTGATTGTTGTATTTTTTTATATATATTCACAACCACGGATAGATCATGTATGTGAAACAATGACATCTGAATATGGACTAACAAACGGGAAAGGTAGAGACCAGGCTAAATTCTTAAGTCAAGAGTTCAAGGTCTTTTACTTGCAAATAGCCTCTTCGGAGAGGAAAAGGACTTGAACTCTAGCGCCACATATTAGATCTAACATTCCTACAAGTCAATATCAACACTTTAAACCCCTTCACCCCGAAGCCTGTTTTCACGTTCCTGACAAGGTCAATATTTTCAATTCTGACTAGTGTAAATTTTTGAGGTAATAACTCCGGAACACTTGACCACCAGCATGTTGTCGCTCCATTGGGCTCTGCTTTTGCCCTTTCTCAGCAATTGCCCAATTAGAAGCTTAGGGAGGTCTCTGATTTTTTCGCACATTACCGCATGAAACTGTACCACTGACAGGAGGATTTTGAAGAGTGGGATGCTGGTATAAAAGTTATCTATGTAGAGGTGTTAACTAGCGATGGCAAAAGTGCTCGAATAAGGCGTTATCCAAGCATGCGCGTGTGCATGGATTGCCTGTTTGAACAGCCGCAAGACATGCAGCCGTGGGGACTCAAACATATTTTTCGACCACGCCAAAGACACTAGGCTAGCACACGAGAATGCTTGGATAAAGCCTCATCAGTAGTGATAACCCTTATCCAGCAGTGGATGCAGCAATTCCCACACAATTTTCCCACTCACCCCCACAATAGGGGGGGGGCATTCAGGGGGATGAATCTGGGTGTCCTTTCCTAAAGACCCTAAATCTGTGGGTGTACCCTAAGGTAGTCTTGCACAGCTTGTACAGTTTAATTCCATACCTGGCCCAATTTTAGCCTTCCTTTAAAACAGAGCTCTCACACTGCATTCCTCAAGGGCCGCAAACAGGTCATGTTTTCAGGATTTCCTTGTATTGTACAGGTGATAATTTAATCACCTTCACAGATAATGATTCCAGCACCTAGTGCAATGCTAAGGAAATCTTGAAAACACGCACGGTTTGCGTCCCTCGAGGAATGCAGTTTGAGACCCCTGCTTTAAAATGAACCAGAGACTCATCTTTACAAATGTCCCTCTGGGGTGTGTACGCCGCAGCAAATTTTTGGCTGAAGTGGTCAACTACTGGCCGAATTTTACATAGACGATCAAAGTTAGGCTAGTCTCGGGGAGGACACTGCGTATCACTATAATGTAAAAATGTTTGGATCACTTCAAATAGTCATGGCCATGCAGAATACTGGTGTGCTGCAGAGGTATATCAGTACTCCAGTATTGCTGAAGCTTTGGTTTTCTGACTATGCCCATATGCAGCACAATGCCCCAAAATGTCATAATTTCCCATGCATTTACACGGGTCCATCTGGCGTATGAGGACATGGGATTTTGGGTGTAAAAATTATGGGCCTACAAGTTTGTACAGGCCACCATAAGATTTATTATTTCCTCGCTAAAAAATAATTTGAACAATTTTTTAGTGAGGCTGGTATGGTGAAATTGGATTCCTTAGTTGCCAATGAAATCCAGAATAACAGGCTGATAATTTTCAAGAGAGGAGGAAGGGAAATAGAGCAATGTGGGATCTTCCTCACTGCCTGAATCCGTCGAGGGCAAGGAAAGCGTATGCCTCCTCTGGTAAATAGCGTTTTCTTGACAAATGGGTCATTTTTATTTTGTTCTTCAAAACACTGGGGATGTGTGTGTAAGTGGAGCTTTTACCCATGTATTGTGTGGGGATTGTGTAAAGAGTACTATTAATCATAAAAAGTAGAAAAGGAAAAATTTAGAAGAAAAACGAAAAGAAAAATCAGATGTTAAAAAAAAAAGAAAAAATACAGCGACGTTCACTACACTAACGCCCTACCTATAAAGTTACTTGGCTCTAAGTATTCTTTTTTTTTTTTTTGCAAAAGAAAATCAGACATCACTAACACTGCGATGTATGCTCACCTAATGCACTAGCTAATAAATTATCCAGCGATAATTTTTTTTTTTGCAAAAGAAAATGCTACCTACCTATAAAGATACTCTGTAATAACTATTTTTTTCCTAGAAAAAGACGTCACTAACATTGCAACATCCGCTATTCCAATGCGCTACCTCCCTACATAAAAAGCTACTCTACTATGCTTTTTGTAAAATAAAATCGGACGTCACTCACTGTGACGTCCACTACTCTAATAATCTACCTTCATACCTATAAAGCTACTCTGTATTAACTATTTTATTTCTAAAAAAAAGGACATCACTTATACTGCAATGTCCGCTACTCTAATACGCCACTTCCCTACCTATACAACTACTCTGTACTAACTACTATTTAAAAAAAAATGGAAGTCACTTACACTGTGATGTTTGCTACACTGCGGCATACGCTATTATGACTAGCTATAAAAAAGAGAAAATTCCTTTGGCGCAAACTCTGATCAGCAGCGATATATACAGGTCCTTCTCAAAAAATTAGCATATAGTGC
>VIAB01019101.1:26327-40002 GCA_009801035.1 Oophaga pumilio | reverse complement strand
GATGATGATGATGGGGAGGCGATGATATGATGAGGAGGCAATGAAGATGATGTGCAGGCATTGATGATGTGCAGGCATTGATGATGATGGGGTGGCCATGATGATAATGGGGAGACCATGATGATGATGAGGAGGAGGAAATGATGATGATGAAATGAAAAAAAAAAATTCTGGCTCCTAAATTTTTTGGCTGGCTCCTAGATTCTTAACAACTTTGTCGACCCCTGGGTTAAAATACAACTCTTTGGCCACAATGTTCAAAAGTAAGTGTGGCAAAGAAAGGGCACAGAATTTCAGGAAAAAAAACATCTCGCCAACCATTAAGCATGGGGGTGGATCAGTCATGCTTTTGGGGTTGTGTTGAAGCCAATGGCACGGGGAACATTTCATGGGTAGAGGGAAGAATGGATTCAATGAGATTTCAACAAATTCTTGATGCAAACATAACATTATCTGTAAAAAAGCTGAAGTTGAAAAGAGTATGGCTTCTACAAATGGCTAATGATCCTAAACACACATCAAAATCCACAATAAACTACCTCAGAAGGCGCAATGTGAAGGTTTTAGAGTGAACGAGGCAGGGATGTCTGATGTCTCCATTACTTTTTACCCTTGCAATAGAACCTTTGGCTTGCATTATTAGGAGGCCCCCGGGATAGAGGGCCATAAATCCTGAAGGAGATTCCTGATCCAGTGTCTAATAGGCAGATGTCACCAAAGTTTAGTTATGGATTCGCCATGGATGACAGTGCATACCCCTTCCTTACATATTCTGGCATCCCATCAGCATCTTTCCGATTTCAGAAGGACGATAGAAGCTATGCGTATCTTGGCACTGGTGACGACACTTGAGTATTTTGAGCAGTTGGTTAATATCGACAGTATGTGTAGGACGGCTGCAAATATTACAGGCCAGATAATTCTCCGTCTAACACATGACCACAAGCTGCCGCTGGACTTCACTAAATATACAGAGGAACTGCTTAAAAGAACCATGGATCTTAATGGGGAGATTGGATCAGATGCCTTGCAGTTCTATATGAGGAGGTGGCATCACATGTGCTCTTTAACTTAATATTTTTTTAAACCAACATTAATAACTACATATCAGGTATTAATATTAGTATTTCAGTATGCAGAGTCAGATTGTGTTATTTAAACTGTTTTATATACAAGGTATATCAAGGAAACGGAGGAATGGTGGGGTGTAAAGGGTGTTGGGAAATTATTCTCTTGGTCTGTGGTTATACATGTTGGCAATGTCTAGGTTGATACGGCATATTATGCATCTGTAACTGTTTGCTGTAATTCAGGCTGTATTGTCTGTTTTCAATAAAAGCTTTCTTGATTAAAATAAACATATAAATAAGATCTCCGATGTATTTTTTTTATTTCAGCACTGGAGTGGTATCACTAATGTAAGTTCCCCGCCCCTAATAAAATACCAGTTGCTGTCTTCTGCTGCTCTTCACGCCTCTTCTATCGGTCTTCTGCAGGCTGGATCACTCCACTATCCAGATCCGGATGTCACTTCTAAATGTAAGTCTATGAGAGGAGGAACGAGTCCAGAGCGAGACTCCAATAGACTTACACTGAGAGCTAGTGACCGGAGTTCTGACTTCCAATCACTCAGGAGCTGTGGTCACAAGATGGAGGAGCAGAAGACGGCAGGTGTTTTACTAGGGACAGAGAACTTACTTTAGTAATACAACTTCAGCGGTGAAGTAAAAGCCGGAGTGATGCTTAAATTGAGGAGTTATCAGATGTAACGGCGCCATATGGCATCTCACAGAACTTACAGGCGTTATTTCATAGGTAAAAGATCTATTATCAGTAACAGATGTCAAGTGACCATCTCACCTCTCCAGTCAGTAGGTAGATGATCTTCAGTGTGAGGCTTAAGATCTCCCCAGTCATGTGGCTCCTGTCCATCTCTATAATGGCACTGCAATCGTCTACTCAATGTCCACTTATCACCTTTCCATCAGATGAGCAGCGTCTACAGAATGAAGCCTGAAACATGGAGGGACATGATACGTTACACAGTGGGCTGATGACTGCACTCACATAGAGCACTACTACTCAGACACATGACTCTGGGTTTGGGCATGCAGTACTAGCCAAAAGTTAGGCCACACCTGTCCACATAACGGTTTTCCTTGCTCCTACTAGGATGTGGACATTGTAGATTCAGAGTGTAGGCAGCGAACCAGGAAGGAACGCATATGGAAACATGAAGGGAACACGGAAACAGACCAGAATGTGTGTTATACCTTAGATTCTTCAATGTACCCCATTTTTATTCTCACATGTTGCTTTACAATCTCTCCTTGGCATTCTCTCAAGCAGCCTCATCCGGTAGCCACAAGCAATGGCTTCCAATGAATAGGTATGCCTCGTCAAGAGTTAATTTGTGCAATTGATGGCCTTGGTGGCTTGTATTAGAAGCCAGTAGCAAGTGACACCCCCTGATCTGCGGCAAAGAGAGGGTGAGCCTGCAGCAGCGGTGTCTCCGTCACAGTGACTAGCTCGGAACAGCACACACTGTGACGACTGAAAGCAGCGCCAGGGATGTCGGCCTTTACAGCTTATGAACTTATGTCAATATGAAGACAATTTTAGCTCTGCGAAGTACGGTACCCCTTTAAAGCATAAAGTACAGCTATTGTTTGTACGTTGGTCATTTTTTTCCCATATCACAATTTGTATTAAAAATAAAAATAAGAAATCTTGTAGTTTTCCCGCTGGGGCTATTTTAGACTGTAACTCCCTGTCCTTTCAGGAAATTCACATGTACATAAGAAGCAATAGACTGGCTCACTAGTATAGAAGCATCTAATGAGCGTGTGCAAAGGTCCTTTTGAAGTGAGGGGGAACAGGATCATGCATGATATCACCGATTGTGAATGGTGGATCCTGGTATTATATATGTTTAGAGTTGTTTGTTACCTGTTATTATAATCCTGCCTCTGCTGATAATGAGTCTGCTGAAAACTCCTGTAAATTCATGAAACTCGAAAACCTGATTTAAACAATAGGTAAAAAAGGGGACACTACTTGGCTGGCCACAAGCCACCGGTACTACCAGCGTGTTATCTTGACAGTCACTATAAGGAGATGCAAGTGTTAGGTAAGGCAAATCCCAGTTACAAGTTCTCCATAGTATTCTCATCTCATATCAATAACCAGGGTCCCCAAACCGGATAATGTTTTTATTGAATTTTTCTGTAGATAAATTATTTTTTGCATGGTATAGATGTAAGTTCATATGCCAGCCATTGGGCTTTAGTCTGCCAGTGCGGAAAGGTTTTATTTTTAAAAGCACCGCTGGAGACAGCCATGTTGCAGACATATAATTTATTACTGAAGTACTGGCACACGTGCTTTATGGCAGCTGAAGTAAATGCGAGACAACTGACAAGAGAATGTTATGTAGTATTAACCCCTAAATGACTTGTGGTGTCCATTTTCTTCACAGGTCACTATGAATGTATGGTGCGGGCTCAGGAGCAGAGACTGCTTCATTGGAGGAAGAAGCAAGCTGTGTTACATAGTCAGCATCAGTCTCTAACTAGTTGTGATCGCTGCTGTTAAAGTGAATGTCATCTGAGAGCAGCACAATATACAGGCAGCATAATGTTGGGATTTCAGCGATGCATCACTTACTGGGCTGCTTGCTGTAGCTTTGATAAAATCAGTGTTTTATCAGCAGATTATCACTAGAGAACTTACAGCCCCTATCCCAAAGACCAAGGAGTAACAGGGAAGACGAAGACAGAGCTTTATATGTTTATATTAAATTAGCTTCTGTCTTATCTGGGTCTCCAGTACTTCATTAGATGTAGGAAATGGAACTTGTCAGGACCTCTGACCGTACCAAACTGCTGCTATAGCTTTACAGATGCCGATTGCTGAGCTCCAACAAGACGTTTTATATTACACTACGTTATGGTAAATATTTATACTTTGCTTTATCATTATGGAGAATTAAATCTACCTATATATCTTTGCTAATTCTGTATTTTAGTAATAGGTTTATAAATGTTATTCATAAAAGCAATAACACAGTGTTCTCTCTGATATTGAGGTGTCTCTGTGATAAACAATCCTTTGTCTCTGAAAGTAAAGCAATCCGGGTAGAACTGGATTGAATTTTGTTTTTCCCAACTTAAATATCTTCTCACTTAGGTAATGTAATGTAAGAAGCCATTTCCACTTTCCCTATCTCTGTAATAAAGTCTTGTGACTGGGCTTCTGAGATCAGACAAGAAGTGTACACGGGCAGACACTGGCTGTGTGTATTTTCTTGCCTCTGATGCACCGTATTTACTTTAATTTAATTTTAAATCAATAATAGCAGAGATATTATAGATAGTTTATATCTCAGGTGAAATTAGCTCTCCTTGTAAGGTGCTTTATATTACACAATAACATTACTGTCTTGGAAAAATGTACTTTTATTTTTCGGTTTGGTGTATGTATATGGTGGTGTAACTTCACCCTAGACATCTTTCTCCACTTATACAAACAGAAGGCACTAGAATTTAATTTGTTACAATTAATTTGATGTATAACAAGTTTTTTGATTGCCAGAGACGTCTTTATTGCTTTTCTGCTTGGACGCTGCAGCCTTCTTGCGGGACAAGCTGGGGGTTGTTGACCATTGTTCTCATTCTAGTGTATCCCAGAGGTGGCACTGCACCTATCAGACTTTTATTTTCTGTGGTTAAATCATGAAATGGAATCTGACAGCAGGTTTTTGCTATGTAACCTGAGAGCAGCACGATGCAGGGGACGAGACACTGATTTCAGGGATGTGTCACTTACTAGGCTCTGCGCTGTTGTTAATACAATAAGTCTTTTTATCAGCAGGAAGTTATCACTGCCAGGACTGGTGCCTGTGTGCACACTGGTCCAACCACAACTCCAGCACTGATTATCAGCTTACTGTCTATTGACATTGCATATACAGAGCCCAGTGTGGGCGGGGGTAGCTTCCTCAGCTCTGCTACATCTAAAATCCCTGATTGTATCACAGCTGCTGCCTCCAGTAAACAATGCTGGAATCGGGGTCTCTGTCCCTACATCATGCTGCTCTCAGATGACGCAGCAAAGACTCCGTTTAATGTCTGTGATAGGAATTCCCCTGTAATGAGGTGTTTCAGCCAGAGACCCCTCTACACGCAGGAGGCGTGATTGCCCCTTACTACAGGCTGAGACTACTTGGCACCGCCCCACCGGGGGCACAACACCCAGATCATGGTGTTGCCTCATTGATCTCTGTATTGGGAGCCCATGACATCTCCTGACGTAGCTCCATTTCCTACTGGAAGGACAGGACAGTCTGCCAGCAGAACACAGACGTCATGCCCTGCGCACCCACTACATGCTCTCCGCCGTGTACATGGGAGCAGCGCAGTTGCTGTGCCTACACTGCCCATTTCTAGCGATGGACTAGGCTGGTTTCACATTAGCGTTTTTGTGCACAGTGCATCGGGCGCATCCATGCGCATGCGTACCTATGTTTAACATGGCGTACACATGGGTCTTGCGTTTGCATGTGTATGCGCTTGTGCACGATGCGCCGCGCACAAAGACGCAAATGTGAAACCAGCCTTACTGGTGACAGGCAGCACTGCCAATCACGTCATGGGGCACGGAAAGGTGACGTTCTCCTTCATATACCGCCGCCTGCCCGCCACAGCCGCACTCTTCTTACCCCTGAGCTGAATGCGCCTCCGCAGCCAATCAACGTTAATATATCGGACCCAGGATCAGCGAGCGCCCTGTTGTGACGTCACATACGCGCCGGGCCGGCTTGTACACATGCGCAGTCACAACCAATGAGAAACACGCATGAGACTCACGTGACTCAGTAGCGTACATTCACAACTAGTCGTAAGTGGGCGGGTGAGGCCGGAGTGTGGCTCCCGCCCCCGGGAACCGGCTGGGAGCTGATTGACGTAACCGGCTGTTATACAGAAACAATAAAGTGTTTGTAAACTCCCCTCTTGTACGGTGGCCTGTAGAGAAAAAACACTCAGAGTTGGGAACGAGAGTCCAGTTTGTGTAGAAGGCACAAAACTGCAATTGGGCAGTGTGGTAGGCGCTGCTGTGGCTGTGTTACAAATAGAAGCACTGAGGGGGCGGAATAAGAGGACCGGTGTCAGAGATACCAGTGATAGTGGCCCCTGCTGTAGACACATGGGGATAGATGCAGGCAGGTGGAATCCTGGTTGTAGACTGGCTGGTGTTATACCTAACGTGACCACTAGATGGCAGTGCTTGTGTGCAGGAGTCCGCAGCCAGGCCGCACCATCTCTACAGGGTGGAGCGGACTCCAACAAGATGGCTCCTGTGACTGAAGACATGGAGGGTCACGTGCTTTCCCTCTAAGATGAGACGAGCCTCTGGAAGAAAGCACAGTGGTGTACCAGCGCCCAGGAGGACCCAGAAGCAGCGGCTTTCACAGGTGACTGACACCGGGGGTTTCTATGCCAGGAAGAGACAATTGGGGGTTGTAATGTTTAGGGAGCATTTATTGTTGTTGCCCCTAGCAACCATATTGGTGCCATGTGTGGGTGTCATTGTGCGCTGTGGGTGGGCTCACAGTAGTTTAGGGTCCGTTTCTACCATCCAGCTATAGATACAGACAGACCCCAGGAGGTGACGCCGATTTCTCAGTATTTAACCAATCAGACAAATCTTTTGCTAAGCCAGAAATCTTGTCATCGGCCTGTATCCCACTGTGGGCCGCTGCGCTTTCCAGGAGGGGTCTGCGACTAGCCGTCGTCTTCAGGGTATGGCCACATTTTTACAGCAACATACTCGCAATCCACACACAGTCTCGTCCATTTGTGGGAAGGGCTTAGAGGGGCTTTCACCGTCAGCCGGGTGGGCCAAAACGCATGCAGCCACGTACGATAACGAGGCCAGGCGGTACGTTCCCCCTGGGCCCAGCCGCCCGCTCTCCCACACTGCTCCTGTCTTTGTGTTTGGTTGCAGCGGGGATGTCATCACAACAGTGCGCTTCACCGCTGCAGCCATTCACACAGCTCTGCCAATATAGATGTCATGAGACATTGTGTTTAGTGATTGGCTGCAGCGGTGATGCACGCTGCTGATGTGACGTCACTGCTACACGGAGAATCACAGAGATGTCGGAGATGGTGCGTTCCATCTGATTTGTCACTTTACATGACTGCAAGTGTCTGATGTACACTTGGTTGAAAGTTAAAAACTATCATTGGGCGTCTGACCCCCCGCACTGATTACCTGTGATCAGTTTCCCTGGTGACCCGATGTAAATAACGTATGCTGTAAACTCTGCCAGCACTATGTGTGCTGGCACTCCCTTCCCTGACCTGCCTATCATGAATCGGATGCCTGCCCTGACTTTGGCTCCTGCCCCTCTCTTTTGTCCTACTCAATATGACTGGCAGGAGAGACAGCGCAATGATGTGGACAATAAATAAGACCCCACACCTTCCCGAAATCCAGCTGCCTGAGACAGATTTCTTCTGATAACTAGCAATGGGCTGGGGGCATTTTCTTATGTATGCAGATAATTCAATCACTTGTTGCTTTGCAGATTTGTTTCCCAGGTGAAATCCACACTCCACCTGGATACAACGGGCACTAATCTGTAAGATGAAGCTGTCGCGTCTGGATGACCTGACTGAGTCACTCGCCATGGACGAGGCCAGGAAGCACTTGATTGACCAGATAATGCACATTACCTTAGACATCCTCTACCTGCTGACTGGAGAGGTGAGGGACAAGCATGTAAAAAAAAGCTGATAGCACTCACTATATTGGGGCGACCGTTCCATATACAAGGAACCCTCTTGGAAAATCCCAACAGTCAGAAGATAGAAGAACAGTGCTCCATCTAGATGTAATAGTAGCAATAAGACTTTATTCCGCTATGATAAAATACGACGTTTCGACCAACAATAGGTCTTTGTCACATATACATAACAATGCAAAGGGCTGGCTTAAATAGTGTGGAGCCATGACAAGCACCAATCACCATCAAGTCACAGCCCATACATACAATATTGACAATAGATTACAAATAACAGATATCCAATACATAGAAGGTCCATATTTATAACAATAGACAAAATTATAATATACATAGTCAGAAAATGCATACAGTCGACATACTGTATATCCACAATGTGTTCACCTCAACATCAACAAATGGAAAAGATGCATCCTCGGCTCTATAGAAACCATCATCAGATCAGTGAGGCCGGATGTTAATTAATGCAAACAATTACCGCATGAAAGCCCAATCATCTTGTCTTACAAAAAAAAAAGTGCCAAATAATCCATAAACAAGGAGGGCCACCAATCCATGGTCCTCTCTCATCGTGTCCCAAGTCGGCGTCTGTATAATCACCAACCCTGTGTGCGCTATTGGAAACAAGCGTCTGAGTCGCGTATACGTCACCGGCCGGTGCCCCAGGAGTGAGACATCCTGCCAGGCCACGTGATACACCAGCGACACAACGTCAGAAGGTTTAACCCACGGAATACTGCGATTAGTGCCGGGTGTCAGCTGTGAGAATCAGCTGACACCTGGCCGCGTCCCCCCCGTGAGCGCGGCCGATCGCACATGACGTACTATCCCTTCCATGGGAATTAAGGCCCAGGTCACATGGACGGGATAGTACGTCCAATGGCAGAGAGGGGTTAAAGCTTAAGCAGCCTTGGCCCAATGATTTTTATAAAACTGGACTACCCCCTTAATAAGACGGGACGATAAGGATTCTAGGAGTGATTATCACATAACAGGTCTTCTCTTTGTTAATAAATCAGGGATACCACTAGACAGCGATTACAGGAAATTGTTGTCACGACATAGTCCACGGAGCGTGATGGACACAGAACGTCAGCCATGTCCACTAAGGTCACTATTGCAATTCACAGGATTACGTTGTATTAAAGATGTCTGGTGGCCGAGTCACGCACAGCAGCAGCCCCATTGTATCGGGGGGGTTCTGTAGGAATCAGAGCCCCAACCAAGATCCCAAACCTGAAGTAAGGAGAGAAGAGGGAACAAATAACGAGAAGATTCTAGAACTTACCAATACGATCACACAGCTGCTGACGGGAGAGGTGAGCGCTGCTGGGAATGCGAGTGGGGCAGGTATGCATAACAACACGGACATGCCATAGATGTGACCCCACATCTGTCTGTTGTGTGCTGCCAGTAATGGAGGGGGGCGGCTCTCTAATTTCTGTGGGATCGTGGAAAATGCTGACATCCCATGTAATTGTCACTTATCTGTGTGACAGCTTCCTATAGGGTGTCAGGATGTCACCGTCTATTTCTCCATGGAGGAGTGTGATGACTTAGAAAAGCCCAATGCTCCAATAATGGATGTCCTTTATGGAGACCAGCAGCAAAACACCTCTCCTGGTAAGTGCACTTCTGACTTAGAAGTTTATTAGACGATCGGCCCAGATCTCCCTCACCTTCAGCACCTACTTAATAATCCTGAACTGAAGAGCTGTCAATGCTTAGAGGGGTATTCCCATCTCCAAGGTTCTATCCCCAATATGTAATAAGTGTGATAATATTAGCAAATACTTCCAATTAGTAATGTAGTATAGTCCTGATTTTCTATGTCTCTTTCCTCATGTGTATAAATATGTGACTCTTCAGATTTTGTATTAGTCTTTGCCTGATGAAGAGACCTGAGTAGTCTCGAAAGCTTGCAATTTGTTACCATCTTTTCAGTTAGCCATTTAGAGGTATCAACCACTGAGGACTCTCAAATCCAAATATTTTCCTCGTGCAAGCATTGCAGGACCCTTCGGTTTCCATGGTTACAACCACTAGCAACTAATTGTCACTATATCAGTGGACATAACCATGGACACCTAAGGTCCTGCAATGCCTGCACATGAGGAAAAAGACAAAGTGAATCAGAAAAACTATACTACATTTCTAATTGGAGACTACTACATATTGGGATGGGATCTTGGAGATGGGAATACCCCTCCTTCTAGTTGCCTGCTGTAGGTTGGCGCACTACAGATATGTGTGACATTCCTAGGCTTTTCTCTTACCGATGTGTTCACCCAGAATGGGATTGTTCGAGCCTGATAACAATTACATTGAAGGCAGATCATGGTGTAAAATATGAAATCATGCATTTTTACCAGTCACCTGACCGCTGCAGCTAATCACTGTCATATTTTTAGTCGTAAAATTGCTTTAATAATTCATCAGTTGTATTAAAAGGGGTTATCCAAGTTTGAGAGCAAAGTCTTCCATCTCTCTATGTGAATGCAGACCTCTGAATTGCTGGAGTGCGTAAGCGGTCACATGAGTGAGCGATACATCCGGTCACTTGTCCACTAGATGCGGTTTTCGATTCACTTCTTTTGAGAGAAATAGGATGAGACTCGGCTGCATATGACTGCATGTATACAAATCTTATATGTGACATGTTTAACATCTTATGACCTAAATCTCCAGGATATGTCAAGTTTAACTTCTACATGACCAGGCAATTTTTCGTTTAATTTTTTCCTTCCCTTCTTTCAAGAGCCATAACTTTTATTTTTTTCACCCATATAGCAGTATAAGGGCTTGTATTTTGCGGGACAAATTGTACTTTTGATTGACACTATCGATTTTATCATGTGATGCTCTGGAAAGCAGGAATAAATTCCAAGTGCGTTGAAATTGCTAAAAAAAAAAAAAAAAAAATGCAAGTCCACAATTGTTTTTTTTATTTACAATATTCACGATACTGTAAAACTGACCTTGCAATAATGATTCCTCAGGTCGGTACGAGTACGCAGATACCAGACGTTTATAGTTTTGTTTTTTTGTTTTATTTCAGTCGTGAAAAAATTTTTGGAAATTTGTAAAAAAAAAAAAAGTTTGCATTTCTCATCATTTTCTGGAACACATAACATTTTCGGGATCTGGGGCTGTGTGAGGGCTTATTTTTTGCTCCCTGAGTAGACGTTTTTACTCATGAGGCTTGATTGCCTCATAATTGCGATGTTGCTGCGAACAGAAAAATGTAATTTTGTCATTTCAATTTTTTTTTTCTCGTTACGCCATTTACTGTTTGGATTAATTTATTTTATATTTTGATAAATTGAACTCTTTCTTATGCAGCAGTACCTAATATGTGTAATGGGGGAAGGGGGGTGATTTGAACTTGTTTTTTTTTTCATATTTTAAATTAAAAAAAAAACTTTTTATTGTATTTAATAGTCTGAACACTTGTATTATACATAGCAAGTATAAAGAAAATCAAGATCTCCTATGAACGTCAGCTAAACGATGGATTTCACAGGATGATCGTCATGGCAAGCATGGAGGTCTTCAGTAGATCCTTGGGTGTAATGGTAATCTTTCAGCACCCCATGATCACATCAAAAGCTTGCTAATAGGCGCATGGGAAGACATGCCCCTATGCCGGCGAGTGTTAATTGCTCTGTCAGAGATTGACGGCAACATTTAACAGGTTAACAGCCACGGGCGGAGCTCCACTCTACCCATGACTGTTAGAGGCACATGATGGCTGATTAAATTAGCCATTATCAGCCTGGAAAGATGCAGTCTCTCTGTGTGTGAGCCCACATGAATGTCAGAGACCCCACATATGATGTAACTGTACATCCTATGTTATCAAGGGGTTAAAGAAGCACTCCCTTTTTTATGCTCTGTAAATGGTTACAAAGTGTGTTTGATATACTCAGCAATCGCCATCTTTTTTGGTTTCCAGCAGTACTCCGGTCCTCTTCTGAGTCATGTGATAGCTCTTCTGACCAGCTGGCTAAAACAGAGTTCTGTGTGTGATCCGGAAGTCTCGTTTACAATGGAAGTCTATGGAGCCTTGTTCTGAACCTCCATAGGTTTACACTGTAAAAGCCAAGGCTCCATAGATTTACATGGTAACCAAGACTTCTGGCTCATACATAGAACCCTGTATGAGCCAGCTGGTCAGAAGAGCCATCACATGACTTAGAAAAGGACTGGAAACCTGGGAAGATGGCTATCGGTGAGTATATTAGGGTGCAGTCAGACAGCCTTGTAAATCGGACTGATATCAGAACACAGTGCACGGATTGGCCATTGGCTCTCCTGCCAAATGTGATGGCTTCATGTATTTCTATGCAACCGTCACGCTTTGGTCAGGAGTGCCACTGGCCAGTCCGCACACTGTGTTCCGATATCAGTCCGATTTACAAGACTGTCTGACTGCACCCTAAGTGCGCTAATATACTCATCGATAGCCGTCTTCCCAGGTTTCCAGTCCTCTTCTATCGGTGAGTATATTAGCGCACTTAGGGTGCAGTTAGACAGCCTTGTAAATCAGACTGATATCGGAACACAGGGCACGGACTGGTAAGTGACTCTCCGGACCAAAGCATAACGGCTGCATAAGAATACATGAAGCCGTCACTGGCCAGTCCGTGCACCTCATTCCGACCTCGGTATGATTTATACTGCTGTCTGACTGCACCCTTACACTGCAGAACACACACATTTACACAGTGCTCTCCCCAGTTGCGGGCTGTCTCGCTGAGCTGCCTCTTGTAGCATTTCTAAAGGGTATGCAACACTAAGCGAGATCGCTAACGAGATCGCACCTGCGTCACCATTTATGACGCAGTAGCGATCTCGTTAGCGACTTTAGCTGTGTGTGACATGTAGCAGCGATGTGGCCCCTGCTGAGATGTCGTTGATCGCTCATGAACGTTCTGAGCCGTTTTTTGGTCGTTGGTGTCCCGCTGGTGAGCCTGAATCGCTGAGTGTGACACCCCCCTTTATGAACAACTTCACCAGCGTCGCAGGTGGGACTAGTTTTTCCCAACGACCGCATAGGTTGTTATACAGATCACTGATGAGTTGTGTTTGGAATCACTCAGCTAAGTCGCTAACGAGATCGCTACTGCGTCATCAATGGTGACGCAGGTGCGATCTCGTTAGCGATCTCGCTTAGTGTGGCATACCCTTAACACTGTAGCATCCTCCTACTAGTAAGTCTCCACCTGGCTACAGGGAGGCACAGCCATTTTCTGCAGGTATTTAACCCCATTGTGTCCTGCAGAGGTGAGATCCTCTGGCCTATCCAAAAGCAGCATTGGGTTTATTATGCTGCTCCTCCCACCATTTTTCACCTGATCTTCTAAGGTTATAGTTCATTTTCTATTTAGATTCCTGTAACGTGCTTTCTTGTATTGTCTCTCTTGTTTTCTGACCCGCCTTGCCTACCCGTTTATCCTGGCCTCTTTGCTCCTGACCTCGGCTACGTATATTGAACCTGTGCTGCCAGCCCTCACCTTGGATTGTCTGACCACGTTTTTGCCTTTGTCCACTTGTATCTCTGAACCACATACCCATTCCTCTGAAACGTACAGTCAGCCGCTGCAAGCTCGGGGACTGTCCTGGAGTGGTACCTGGTTACTTCCGGCGGCCCAGCCTATATTCGCCTCCAGAGGCTCTAGGGAATCCTTAGTAGTCACTTTATGACCCTCCAGGGTAAGCCCGGCCCATGGCGCAAAAGGTACACATCCACCAGCATTACGCATAGGTTTAGGGAATAAAAAATAATGGGAGTGCTTCTTTTATCTGTATCAAAAAGGGCATTAACACGATACGATACGATACGATACACTTTATTGATCCCGGGGG
>VIAB01019101.1:0-10103 GCA_009801035.1 Oophaga pumilio | reverse complement strand
TGTCAGCTGTGATAATCAGCTGAAACCCGGCCGCGATCAGCTGCACTCCGCTCGGGAGCGCAGCTGATCTCATGTGACGTACTATTCCGTCCCTGGGAATTAAGTACCAGGTCTCATGGACGGAATAGTACGTCGGATGGGATTAAGGGCTTAAGAACAGTGAAAGGTAGAAAAAAAAACATAGGTTCAAATCACACCCTCTGTTCCACCATAAAAATAAAGACATATAAAAATATACATATGCGGTATTGCCTCGTGCATAAAAGTCCGATCTATTAAAATAATAAAAATGATTGGTAAACACTGTAAACGGAAAAAAAAAATCAAGAATGTCAAAATTACGTTTTTTTGTTTGTTTTTTTGTCACTACAATTCCACAAAAAATGTTGTAACAAGCGATCACAGCGTCACATCCATCCCAAAATGGTATTAATAAAAACGTTACATGTCTTGGAAAATGGCGACACAATTCAACAAGATTTTTTTGCAAATTTTTTTTTTTCACCACTTAAATAATAAAAAAAACAAAATCTGGACATTTGGTATCGCCGTAATCGTACTGATCAACAGAATCATACTGCAAGGAAATGTTGCCACAAAATGTACACTGTAAAAACCATTCCCCCCCCAAAAAAAACGTTGGAAATGCGTTTTTTTTGTTTTTTTTCACAATTTCTCCCCACTTTGAATATTTTTTCCCGTTTTCCAGTACACTATGTGGTAAAATGAATGGTGTAATTCAAAAGTACAACTCCTAACTAGAGATGACCCGATTGACAATCAACATATTCGCTCATCTCTACTCACATTGACTCCAATGGCGTTCGGTTTGGCGAATATTGCAAATACGGCGTTTATCCGAACCAAATATTGAAATACGGTAATCGCTCATCTCTACTCGTAACGTAAAACAACCCCTCTTATGTCTATGTGGACAGAAAAATAAAACATTTATGGCTCTGGGAATGAGGGGAGGAAAAAATTAAGACACAAAAATGGAAATTGGCCCTGTTGTGAAGGTGTTAAGCAGCATGCTATATTGAGGTAACATAGCT
This sequence comes from Oophaga pumilio, assembly GCA_009801035.1. Classification (NCBI taxonomy): domain Eukaryota; kingdom Metazoa; phylum Chordata; class Amphibia; order Anura; family Dendrobatidae; genus Oophaga; species Oophaga pumilio. Next base: position 9,048 of record VIAB01019101.1, on the reverse strand, counting down.
TAATGTATGGTATGTTTTACCTAGAGCGAGAGTCCAACAAGAATATCAGGAAACCAAACTTTAGTTATCAAACAAGAAGAGACTTACGAGATGATTGATCAAAAGACTGAAGAAAAGGCCGCTCCTGAAGACACATCAGATAATACAGGTAGGCAACTGAACCAAATGAGAGCTAAAGAACAAAGTAAGAAAACTCACACTAAACCACCATTATTAGGCAATTTGTTTTTTTGATGAATTTTATTTATTTTTTAAATCAGATATTTTTTATTCAGCAAAGTAAAAGCAAATACAACTTCTACCAATAACGCACAATTAGGCATTTATAAAATTTTGATTCCTCCCCTGCCTCCCACAGTAGACAGCAATCACATTTTCACCTCCCTTTGGAACCAAAACCAAATTGCAATATATGCACCACCCTGAACTATCTAGCTGGAACAGGACACTCACTCAAGAGCCTTTATGCACCTCGAATAATTTTATTATTGAGCAACTATAGTGCTGTCGGTCAATCCAAAAGGTTAATAAACCTGAATATTCTAGAAAGTAAAATAACGGGGGAAACAAGCTGCCTAATAATTTTGCACACCTTGATAAAGGGTGTTGTATCCTTAGGCCGCCCCTCCATCATTACACAAATACACATCACCTGATCTGCTCCATCCAATAAGCATTCATGTTTTATACAGCTTGCAGTTGGAAAATCTGCATAAAAATGATGATCTGGTCATACTCATCCCACCAGCCACTTTTGCATAAAATACATCAAATAAAAGCAGAAAATGTTCATATTGGTGTCTAAAAGTGTGATCCAAGCTTAAAGCTAGATGTTCCACACTTCCTACGAATAAAACCTAAGAACCGTTGCACATCTTTTTATCAAATAGTAATTATAAGCAAAGCGTGCAAAAAATAATTTCTAATTTACCATCCAAAGATGCACTAGTAATCCTTATGCCAATAAAATGTACTATGCAGAAAACGCTGCAATGTGAGGATCTTCTAGATACCCCATGTCTACGTTCACAGGTGGTGTGTGGTAAAGAACTGCGGTAGCACCCTAGGAGACCAGACTTGTCACTGTATACCCTTTTTTCCTGTAACCAGGGCTCCTGTGTGTGTTCCCCTGAGAACTTTTATGATCTTTTGGCTGACCAATTATGTAAAAATAAATCACAATCAAAACATCAGGGAAAAACAAAATATGAAAAAAAAAAAAATGTTCCCCCCAATAAAAAATGGCGAAATGAATAAATTACGGTCCATTCTAGTACATAAATAGCAAATACTACACATATTAGGTATCCACATGACCATAATAACTTGAATAGTCCATTTATTTGGTGTGAAGCACGAACAGCAAAACAAAAAATTAATTTTTTATATTTTCATTGCAAGAAAAAGTACATAAATGACACTGTAATTTATATATTCCCCAAAATAATACAATTTCTTCATCATGAAACAAGACCTTCATACAGTCACATCAGCAAGAAAATTTAAAAAAATGAAGGCTTCTAGAATGTGGAGAGGAAAAAAATGGCTGGTCATTAAGGGGTTAAAGGAATGTCCTTCCATATAAGCCAGAGGCAGAGCTGTATCTTCTTAGTAGCTGTATGCTTTGGATATTGGGGTGCAATTTCTTCAACCGTGTTTTTTAGTATGCTGTTTTCCCTTCAGGACCTCCCACTAGCAGCAGTTTCCCAGAAAAACCTCACCATCCTTCTTCACTTGAAAACTCCTTCGAGGATGATGTCAAAATCCTGCAGGCTAAGCAGGTAAAGTGCAGAATTACTGATAGCGTGCTTCCATCACTGCATGCAAGTGGTTACAAATAAAGGCGTCCGAATAATAACTCTAGTCATTTCCAAGTAATTTCTTACTCCTTGCCTTTTTATTCATATACATACCAAGAAAACCTGGGAGAGATATAACATCCCAGCATAAGAAGAGATTCAAGCAAAAATTATTTTTTATTGAAAAAAAAATTAATTCCATATATGAAAAGACAGGGAAACCCTCAAAAATAACACAAAAAATACCTGAAGAACCAAGTAATAGTGTTAACACCACCGGAAGAAGCAAGGCGAAACAGTGTCGGGCTAGTGGGAGACAGTGCCTGGGATATCTTAGGTAGCACATTTATTACAGGTAATTTATGCAGAAGTACACTACTATGAGGTGTTGTAGAACCTGAGGACCACACTTGCTTAAGCTAAGGGATAATTATACCCTGTACTGCACCTAAGCACTTTCACTTTATAGCTTAATACCCTTGGCTATATTTCCTTGTGGGTCCTTTCATAATATTATTGGTTCTTTAGGCATTTCTTGTGTCCTTTTTGAGGCTTTTTATATATTTTTATATTTGGTTTTACTATTTATTTCAATAAAAACGAATAATAATTGATTTGAATAATGTTCCGGTGGAACAGGTTAGACTTTATCATTAATATGTAATTCTTCTTATTAGCATTCTCATATAAATACAAGTGTATGAATCTAAAAGCATAGTGAAAGGATTGCTAAGCCAAGTAATTCTTGTAATCTGCTCATACATTCCCTTTAATAGTAACATAACACATTAGAAATTACATTGTGATAGCTAGTATGGTTATGTATTGTTTTCCATTTTCCTTTATTATTTAGCAGATTGATTTTGATGATCTTAAGATTGAAATTAAATCTCTGGAGGATGGAGACGAGATGAGAAATTGGGATAATAAGCAGTGTCAGGAAGAGGAATTTCCTAAAAACCACAACAGAGGTGACCTGTTAATATTTTTAGTTTCTCTTTAAAGTTATTTATTTAAAACTAAATCTATTGCTAGATAGAAGGGGTGGTTTTGATTTTTTTTTAAGTGATATTCTCATAGTAGAACGGCTTGTTGCCAAGGAGGTAGTCCACCAGAGCCTGGCCGAGCGTGCTCCATTATTACATTTCAAGATACCCCAGTCTCCTCTTTCCAGTCCAATGATTTATATACAGCTCTCTCTCAGCTCCTGACTGAGGTTCTCTTATCACTCCTGCATACTCACATTTACCTCCACCTCCCCCGGGCCTGCAGTTTACAGGGCAGGTCTCCTGATCACGACTCTCACTTTCCTGAGCCATGTGCTTGATCATGACTCTCACTTTCCTGAGCAATGTGCTTGTTCAAATGTGCTGCTTTATCTATATATAAATGTTGTGATAACTGAAGATTTCAGAACACTAATAGACTGTGTGTTGTAGCAGTACGAAGCTACTCGCCAGAATTGTCACTCAGAGGAGCACCCGCCACCCAAACAGCAAGGAAGTAATGAGACTACAGAGCTGTGAGCTGCTCAAGAGACAATTTGTGGGAAATGGCGCACAATAGGGTGATACCCTATGGAGGGCGAGTTCTGGTTACGCTCACCTGGTGCAGTTGTGACAGGCACAACTCTTACGTAAGCATGAAGAAAAACTGCTGCAGGTGGATAAATCCTCCTGGAAATATTTGATCCAGTTGGATTAACACGTAGCTGGAGTAAATCAATTCTTCAGAAATGATGATGAGAAAAATTAGAATATTCGTTAGTTGTAAGAATATATAAGATACATATTTGTGCTATATTTTCATTACATGACAGCAACTTATTTTTTATTTAAAAGCTTTCCTGGGTTTTTTAGGCACAGACATAATACATAGTGCCCCAGTGTTCTTGTGGTTTATGGCAGCTGATATGAAAGAGTTAATGGTCTTAGAAATATATACACATATATGCTACCCCCTGACATCAGGGAGGGAAAGGTGAGACGCTCACAGATGCTTCTTTGTGAGTTTAGCGTAGCTAAACTTGCTTATCTAGGATTTGTGCAGTACAACTGTCATTAACTCTCCACCCACCCTGATGAGACTGCTTATACTGTCCCAGGCTGTACAGCAAAGCTGCTAATTTAGCCACAGAGGATGTTATAATGTGGATCTTTGTGAAATATATTTTTAATACCAATCTGCTATAAATAATTTCTAATCGTCTTATGATACATTTCTTTTTACTGTATATTATATTATTGTGTTCTTTTTCTTCATTAATAAAGTAAAACTGGTCCCTTTTTATTACTCAGAAGTGACCCATTACATTCAGCACATAACATATGTTTTCATTAGTAATATTTTTGTTACATAATCATTATTATGCAGGATGGGTTTGTAAGAAGTCTGTGACTGAGAAAGCGAATACCCTGCATCTGCACCAGACTGAAAAAGAGAAGGTGCCTGATGAAAGAAGTTAGTAGTCCCATTTTGTGGATTTGTGTGTGGAAGATTGTTTCTTTCTATACCAGTTTCACTCTTATCGTCTGCTGTATTGCCAGATGTGAAAGGGTTATGGAAGAGTTAATATAAAAAAAATATGGTTCCTTTGTTCATCAAACAGCGCCACTCTTGTCCACATGATGTGTTTGGTATTGCAAGTCAGCCATTTTTTAACAAACGTAACTGAGCTACGATACAAAACACAGGGGCCCATAGCAACCAATCACAGAGCAGCTTTCATGTTACCAGAGCAGTTTACAAAATAAAAGGCTATCTCTGAATGGTTGTTATGGGCAACAAGGACATATCTTCTTTTAGAGTGTATTGAAAAGGAGGCCTACAGCCTGGAGAGTAAACAATTCAGCAAAGCCACTAAAGAAGACTCAAGGTCTCCAAAAATTCAATATAAACAGCGAACAAAAAGGCAGCAACACTTACCTGCCCAGATCTTGGAACAAATGCACTACAGGATACAGCCAGCCCAAGATGTTAGCAATACAGGTGCAAAATACCAGATCAACAGCCACTCTCCACATACCCATTCAAGGAGGGGGTGACTGCCCAGTATACAATTGCACAATAAAGGCCCGCATAGGGTGTTGTTCACGCAGGGTTACTGCATAGTGTCTGGTTCACAGCCTATTAGTCACGCCCTTACTCTTCGAACAGGCGGGCTGACCAGCACACTCTCAATGCTTACCAGTGTGAACACCCCTCATGCGAGACCAAACGTGTTTGGGCTTGGCTGCACCCCAAAAAACATAGTGCAAAAAATACAAAAATAGTGGGGTATTAGTTGATATTTTGGCCAAAATATGTAACACGTTTGGTCTCGCATGATGGGGTTCACACTGTGATGCATTGAGAGTGTGCTGGTCAGCCCCCCTAATCGAAAAGTAGGGGCGTGACTAATAGGCTGTGAACCGGACACTATGCAGTACCCTTGTGTGAACAACACCCTATGCGGGCCTTTGTGCAATTGTATACTGGGCAGTCACCCCCTCCTTGAATGGGTATGTGGAGAGTGGCTGTTGATCTGGTATTTTGCACCAGAGACTTGCCACCTGTAACTACTGGGCGGCTCCAGTCCTGTCTAGTAATAGATATTGGCTGCTATGATAATTTCTCTGTGCTATAAATATATGAATACTCCTCTGATCAAGCTTCAGGCTGGAGTACAGATGTTATGGTCATTTTCTTCTAGGAGCTCTTTTGGATTCATTCACCCCTCTCCCTGCTACGTGTTCATATGCGTAGTTTCTACAGTTAAGTCCGTAATCCGAACATTCAGTATAAGGGCTCCCTAACAAATTGGACAAGTGCAATCCGATGAAAGAACTAATCGGATTACACCGAGATCAATGTTATTCAATGAGACTATGCAGATCTGCTTTTTCTCAGCTGTATTCAGCGTGAGGGAAAAAAATCGCAGCATGCTATGTATGGACACATAAATTGGATGAGACTCGTCAATGCAAGTCCATGGGTGTGAGGAAAAAAAAACGGATAGCACACGGACCGTCCAATTTTTATGCACACAAGCCAAGCACAGTAAACTCACATCCAGAACCCTATTTGCAACAAAAAGAAAAAAAAATAATATTGAGAAATAGTAGATGGGTCTTTTGCTCTAGAAACTGATGTTTTTAACTGCCGAAAAAAGACGCAGTGTAAACATTCCCTTATAGCAATAGATTTTGTATTAATATTTTGCTTTTATTTTTTCAGCTCTAGTTGGAGGATTGCACAAAATTGTTTGACGTTTTGCCATTTAATTAGCACTTGTGGTTAACTAGACAAAAAGGATTTATGAATTGTGACTTATTTAAACCCGAAAAGGAGGGGGAGTGTAAAAGCTGAAGAAACCTCTCTAGACAATAGTTGTATCTAAAAATGTCTCAAATTTATGAAACATTGGATAAATATGGTACATAAGACTTTCTAGTGCAAAATATTTCCTCTAGTCTTTTTTGAAGCCTTTGTGAAGACCATCCACTAATTGATTTTGGTTTATTGGCATGTTACTGTACTGATGAATGAAGGAAGACCCATCTAATCGATGCCTTCTATCCATAAATAGATCTGCCCCTCAGAGCAAATTTCCAGCTTCCATCTATGATTGCAGTGGATGAAGAGGTTATTAGATGCCTGCAGCCTATGTCAGAGTGGGAAATTCATGAAGGTAATTCTGCACTTCCAGGTTTAGCTACTTTATTGAAAAGTTACCAACAGTTTCTGATAGTTCTGAAGAATTAGCTTGGTGGGGACCGGTAACATACAGAGAAGACTAATGGGGAATTTACACACGGTGTTAAACGAGTGCCGATCAACTATTTCCATGTTGTACGGTGCTAATTTACTGGCCTGTTTACACAAGTTGATGAACAATCTAGCTGGTAGCACATCCCCAGTTTACAAGCGGCTATGTGCTGCCAATAACAATGTATTTTTCCGCAAGCATTAACCCAATGAAATAGCATTTTGTTAGTTCCGCAGGTTATCGCTGGCATGTTTAATCACACAAGTGTTCCTTTTGAACTCTTGCTCAACTCATGTGAATGCACCATGGGTATCATGTGCCATACCTCTCGTTATCGTCTATGGTTTTCATCATAGCAGCCTGTCCCCAGCACCTCATGGTGTTTAACTCAGTGGTGTAATTGATTCTTTTCTATGTAAAGCCCATATGTCAATATAGGTGACTGTAAAGACCCCCATACACACAGCTGTCAGGCAAGCAATACTTTGGCCAATCGTTTGGCCAGTAGCCTTCTTGGCTGTCTTTCCCATACACATAGAAGTGTTCCTTCGGCGAAGCGCTCTTGTGTTCTGAGTCAGTCACTGACCAAAATCTCTAGCCCATCTCCGGGAGAGCAAAGCAATTGGCAGTCCAAAATCAGACATGACAATTGAGATCTTCCCGACAATCAGTTGGCTGCCCTCCAAGGCTGCCCTCCAATTTACACTAGCGTGTTGACAGAGCCCATCAATATTGGCTAGTACGGCTTACAGTAGACTAATGTGAATGGGGGTCTTTACTCTGTGCTGAATATATAGGACACCCTAGATGTCACCTAATTTATCCTGCTGATTTGATTGTGTCTGCTTTCTGTTTTACATGCTAATTTAAACAAAATAATACAGATTTTCCCCCTTCGAACATCTCTCTTCCCACAGACGGGTCAACACATCTCATGACGTCTGGAGGACCCCTAGATCCTAAAAGAAAATATACTTTAATATCAGGAATGACATCTAATACGCTGAATGAAACAAACCACCCTGACGTAAACGCATACTCTTGTACAGATTGTGGCAAGTGTTTCACTGACGTCTTACACCTTGAGAGTCATCAGAAAGTCCACAGTATCCCTGCCTTGTTTATCTGTGCAGAATGTGGGAAGAGTTTCGCCACTTCGTCAGAGCTGGACACGCACATTAAAGTCCACACAGATGCCAAGCTGTTTGCTTGTTCAGAATGTGGAAAGTGTTTTACAGTCAAGTCAAATCTGCTTGCCCACAAGGTCATTCATATGGGAGAGAAGCCTTTTGCCTGTGCTGAATGCGGCAGGCGTTTTACATTGAATTCCTCCCTTAGTGCCCACATGTCGGTTCATGCTCTTGAGAAGACGTATGCCTGCTCCATTTGTGGCAAATGTTTCACCTCCAACGCCCGTCTCGCCTTTCATCGGTCTACACATTTAGGGGAGAAATCATATGAATGTGACCAATGCGGGAAAGTGTTTACTGCCAGTGGCAGCCTTAACCGGCACAAACGAACACACACGGGGGAGAAACCGTATGCCTGCCGAATTTGTGGAAAGTGCTTCAACAGGGAAACCAATCTCTACAGACACCAAACAATTCACACAAGATGATTATGGTGTTAGCTCGCTTGTAATACAATACCCCTTATTATCAGAGGAGAAGTCGGCTGCGAACTGTACAAACTCACTATTTTACCTGTTACATTAGGGATCGCTGCTCGGTCACCAAAACACCTCAACCTTCTTGTAAGTTATTGCACATCTGTTTTTAAGACGCTGCATTCCAGCACCTAATTCCTGTTATATGAGGAGTCCTTTTATAAGAATAGATACTGATATCTATTTCAGTTTCTTAAAGGAGAGTTCCACCTGATTGTGTCTTCTGGTATATCCTATAAGATTACACTGGCCTGGGATCTGTGAGATGATATCTTTGCAAATTCCATAGCTATGTATATTAGATTTCCAGCTAATAACTTCACACTAAATGAGCAGAATTCTCGAAAGGGTGTGGAACAGCTTCTACAGAGTTCTTAACATTACTTTGGGATGGCGGTGGGGTGTTCGATCACAACCACATATAAAACATTTAGGGTGGAATCGGCATTTGTGAGAGAAGCTGAACGATTACTTTTAACTCATATTGGGTTTGTCTGGTAATTAGTATTAGGTTCATATTAAGAGGGTTATAAACTACTGATTACTGACCAGTCTGATGCAGAAGGATGTCCTTTCCATGGTCTGTTAGTTTATAACCACATTAATGGAAATATTACACTTCATTTTTAATTTTGCATTGGAGTGACGCAATATTGATTTCTCATGTTTTGCTTGCCTCAAGTAGTCCATTATTTGCCCATTTACCTATCCTGTGAATATTTTTTTATGTTTCATATCTCCCTGTTTACATGTATTTAAAAAAAAATAAAAGCAATATTTAAGCAAAATCAGCTGTGACATTAACCCCTTCACCCCCAAGGGTGGTTTGCACGTTA
>VIAB01019100.1:37644-48018 GCA_009801035.1 Oophaga pumilio | reverse complement strand
GTGTCATTCTCAAAACTTTTGGCCATGACTGTAGTAGTCCCATCGGATGATGCCTGCGTACACACAGACACGCACACAAACACAGCCGCGCACACACCTTCAGACACACGCACACACACATAGATACACACAGACACCTGCACACAGACACGCACATATTTACCGCACACACATAGTCTCCGCCCACACACTCTTCCTCCTCCTTATCTGCAGCGTTTCTCGCACACAACTCGGCAGCAAAACCACAGATCTTTTTAAACCTGTGGTTTTGCTGCGGAATTGATTGACTCAATGCAAGTCAATGGGTGCAGAAACGCTGCAGATCCGCAAAAAGAATTGACATGCTGCGGAAAATAAAACGCTGCAAATCCGCGCTTATTTCCCCGCAGCATGTGCACACCAATTCTCAAATTCATATAGACTATCATTGGCTGTACACTAACTACACTGCGGATTTAAATCAATTCCGCACATCCAAAAACGCTGTGGATCCGCATCTAAATCTGCAACGTGTGCACATAGCCTTTCTCCAGATGGAGAGAGGACCCCCTTATATTTCCATGTCTTTTACCTGAAACAGCTTTTGACCATATTTTTATGGGGGCCATTTATGTACGGTACTTGTACAAGGTAATTATGTCCCCTTTTTTAATATCTATTCTTAAAACTAAATAAATTCAATTATTTTAATCTTTCCTCATACCCAAGATCCTCCATGCCTCTTATCAGTTTTATTGCTCTTCTTTGTATCTTTTCTATCTCCACAGAATCTTTTCTATTAACTCTTGCCAAGAACTGAATTACATGTTCAACTTATGAACATCCTTCACAGACAGCACTATATACTACATTCGGTGAAATGACTAGAATATTTGTTGTAGTGAGGACATGAATTAATTGTAGTAAACACTTTCTCTAAGTATTTCCATTCTCCCTTCCTTTTCACAACCTTGTATCTGGTAGTAAGATAACTGCCTACAGAAGTGTTCCTCTCTTGTTGTTTTGCCTGCAAAACGAAATAATGAAGGCTAAGCATGCTTCCTTAGCTAAGCTATGCCTAAATAGCCGTTTGTCAGATAAAAATTGAAGTATGAAAATAATCGCTGTATTTTTTGCAAAATTTCTACAAGATCATGTGTCTGCAAAATTTTCTGCATGATCCTAGAATAAGTAGTGTGTTCCAGTTAATATTTTTGTAGTTTTCTCATTTGTTTCTAGTTTTATTTTATTTTATTCTCCTCTATAAACCAGAGAGCTGCTCTCACCATTCCAGACCCTGTTAGCCCCTGTGTTATACGGAAAGTGGTTCCAAATCAGGAACGCCCCAGATTAGTTGGCTATCTGTGGTGTGACAACCCCTTTAAAGAGAATGTGTCATCATACATATTGCTTAAATCAGGTTTTGATATTAAATTCATTTTTACAAATGCTTAGCAATGTTTTTTTTCCATATCACAAACTTTATTAAAAAGAAAAATGAGATAGTTTATAATTTTCACACTGACTACTGAGGGATGTGGTTAGCTTCAATGAGCAGTCTCAGGCTCTACCTTTTATATTCAAGGGTAATTGTGCAGGGAGGGGGTGCAGGGTGATCGGTGAGATCGCCTATTGTGATTGGAGGATCCCATGTTATTAACTGTATACAGAGCAGTTATAAGTCATTTTAATCCTGCCTCTGATGCCGTCTAATGTTGTAATGAGTGATTCCTTACTAAAATTTAAGAGGGGACTGGATGCCTTTCTTGAAAAGTATAATATTACAGGCTATATTCACTAGTTTCCTAGATACAGCGTTGATCCAGGGAGCTAGTCTGATTGCCGTATGTGGAGTCGGGAAGGAATTTTTTTCCCCAATGTGAAGCTTACTGTTTGCCACTTGGGGTTTTTTTTTGCCTTCCTCTGGATCAACATGTTAGGGCAGGTTAGGATAGGATATGGGTTGAACTAGATGGACTTAAAGTCTTCCTTCAACCTTAATAACTATGTTACTATGTTACTATGTTACTATCTGATGATAAGGAAACTGCTGTAAACTCTTTCTCAATAAACAGTAAAATTAATCTAAAAAAAAGCCCAGTGGCCTGTGTAAAAATTGCAAAATTATGAAATTTTGTTTTTTAATAAAGATCATGATATGAAAAAAATATTAGAAAAAAGTTTTTAAAAAATAGATAAAAAACTAAAACCCGATTTATACAATACATCATTTTCTGACTACATATTCAGTTTAAGGCTGACCATTTAAAGCTTGTTTTTAGCTTGTTTTTTTTTTTACGTATAACTACTTTTCCTTTTGCTGAAAGAATAATACACAATAAGTCGTTGTTAGAATATTTCATTTTTTTCCGTAGTCTGCTACTAGTAGCTTTCCTTTTTCTCACTTAGTAAGTATAAGATTCCCAATGTAACACTGCTCAGGACTGTCCTTACATTGTTAAAAAAAAAACTAATGGAAAAACAGGTGTGTGAATATGATTTGTGAAAAAATATAAAATGTGATGCTTTTACAGGTAATTATTCTGGTGTGGTTTTCGGAAAGTACTCAGCACAGTAACCACAGAGTTTCTGTAAGGAAACTAGAAATGCTATTATTAAAATGCAGCTTATGCCGATTTCCCGTTGCAGCGTGATTAATGGGTGCTATTTACAGCTTTGATCTGCAGAGTTCCCTGCTCTCTATGCTGGAGCTTATGGGGTCGAAATTGAAATCTTAATGTAGCCAAATACATTTTCCTTTCAGAGGAGTAGAATTACCATGTAGGGCTACTTAATATATACTGTATTATATTGCAAATGAAGCCCATGTGGCGAGCTACTACATTGCTGGGATCTATTTTCCTATATAACACACATTAGCAGGCAGAATGAATATGACGCTAGGCTTTGCGTTCTCCATTTTACGACTATACCTAACAAAGGCCCTAGTGTCATGTATTATATTATAATACTAATATTCAGGTTTTGGTTTGCTCTGAAACCATTCACATTCAGGTGTAGTAATGTGCACACACATAAAATTCTATATGTGTTACCCAACGGGATGGCTGGTAGGAGGCATCCACCTCTCCAGCTGCTGCTACATCAGACCTGCAATCATTGTACCATTAGCACTTGCCATATGAACGTTATGCCATTTTGCTCTCTTTTGCCCGATTATTTCTTGGGTCCCAACAGTTTCCTTGGAATTTCCCACCATTCATAATTACTACTTTCTTGTGAAAGTAACTTTACACTTGACCATTTAAGAAGTTAACTTGATCATAGCCATATTGCAACAAGAACAATGCTGTTGGCCAGCTCCTTGTTCGATGAGCAGATGTTTTACCTGGCTCCACCATAAACATGCAGCCTTGGCAGAGCATGCATGTTTATTGCATATTATCTCCTGTGGAAACAAAGAATAGGACATGCTGAAATCCAACATTTCTGACGACTCTTTTCTCTATCATATGAAATCAGGAAAAGTTCCATACACATCTTTTATCTCCCCCTATTTTTCGTTGTTTGTAAGCCCAGGTAGGCATGGTACACTTTCCCTCTGTATCAGTCGTCACTGTCAGGTCATGTTTATTGTACTTGTATTCAAACTTACAGCATCCTGGAAATAATGGCACTATATGGCTGGTTTTATAATTAGCTGCAAATATTAAATTATATTTTTTTCCATTTGTGTTATAAAAGTACCTTTAAAGAGATTGTACGGTCTTAAACTACAAGTCTGCAGTCACTCTACGTGACTGCAGATTTGTGAATCCTCACATCACAAGCACTGCGCACTGTGAGGATTCTCCGGTGCCAGCGCTGGGGGGAATCGGTCATGTGACCGCAGGTATGTGAAATGCATACTCCCAGCCACACTCTGACTAGATGGACGCCGCCTCGCTCAATACAAGTGTATTGAGTGAGGTCTAAAACAGTCTAGTCAGAATGTGGCCAGAAGTATGCATATCGCATACCTACGGTCATCAGACGACCGCCCACAGCCATATCGCACACTTGTCACATGACCTCAGCGCTGGCACTGGAGAATTCTCGCAGTGCGAAATGCATGCAATGTCACAAGTTTGTAGTGACATAGAGTAACTGCAGACTTTAGTTTAAGACTGAACAACCCCTTCCAGCTCCACAATTGTGTTGACTTTAAGGCTATGTGCACACGTTGCGGAATGTTTGCTGAAATTTCCTGAGGAAAACTGGACTTTTTCCCAGAAAAACCGCATGCGTTTTTATTGCGTTTTTGGTGCATTTTTGCGCGGTTTTACTGAGAATTTTTCCTGAACATTCTAGGTCAATAATATAGCGGGAAATATGCAGATTTACAGCGAAATTAACGAACATTATGCGTTTTTGTCACGGAAAAAAGCGCACCGTGTGCACAAAAATTGCGGAATTCATCCTAAATAATAGGATGCTTAATCGATGCGTTTTTAAAGCGTTTTTGCCGCGAAAAAAAACGCGAAAAATCCGCAACGTGTACACATAGCCTAAAAGAGATTTCGAAATTTCTAAAAAAGAAACGGTAGAAAAAAAAGGGAATGGGATGAATTACAAAATACAACCTAATCTCACTGCTTGAATCCCTCACCTGTGTAGTATGGCTGATCTGATTGTCTTCACCAGTCTCCTTTACTTCATGTAGTGACCACATTATCAATCATCCATGTGAACAATGTAGCCAATCACTGTGATAATACCAACGTGACTCTTTTTTAATTTAACTTATACCCTACTCTTGGCCTTTTCATAAACTCTGGAAAATCACATTTAATTATGTCATCATCTCCAATACAAGAGTCCAGTGACTGACTTCTACAGGACACAACTCGATCACAAATTCACTATGCTGCACTTTCGGTGGGAATGTATAACTTGAATTGAGATGGATATGGATTTTGTGACTTAATTTACAGTTTTTTACAGCTTTTTGATTAAATTATGGAAAGTGTAAGAAAGGTGAATGAAGATTTATACTTCAAATTGTTAAAAAATGTTGATTGTAGTAAAATATGAATTTCAAGTGAATTTACTATGATATTCTGTTCACTAATAAGTAGATAGCAAACCTGAACTTTTCACTTGTGACTATACAAAGGTGCTCAGTGTCTGTTAAGAGATTATCTAAATGATCTTAATGATATTTTCATACCATTTATCTTATTTATTACCGTATGTCATTTTTATGTGACAAGACAGTTTCTCTGCCCATTATATGATTTTATGGGCCTGTCTTAAAGAAAGTATTTGATGGACTGAGGGTTGTGTTTTACAACCAGCAATTTTACTTCAGTCCAAATGAGAGGAAATTATTTGTCATAACTAGAAAGGGGTTTTATGTTCTAGAAGAGGCAGTCTAAATGAAAGCCTGTATTCAGTCCCTCAATATGCAAAAACTATTGGGACTAGTAAAGTCTGGATGGAGAATGAATATACTTCTGAACTTTACTTTATTTCATTCATTAAGTCAATATATACATTGATCTATATATTTGTTATAAGTCTCATGTGCAGACACTTCATTAAGTTGAAATAGTTCTCTAATTTTTTAACATTTGATGGTAAATAAAGGGAGTACTCTCTTGAGTAAGTTTTTTGTACCTTTAGATAGATTTTTTCTATACACCTTATATAAGCTATTATGCTAACCCTCCTAGAATAGAAGAATGACTATAGCCTGCCAGAAGTTGCCACCAGCATCACAACTCTGCTTTATTTTCATTATTTTGGTGTCCATTTTGTCCTGTGTGTACTGATTCTGGGTCTTTAGTTAGATCTTTGACTGTATGTTGGCCTTAGGACCTAATTTGTAGACAATTAGTAGATCCTTCTATTTGTGCTCTTTTTACAGATTCATTCCAGAACCATGGTCCGCATGTAGTGTTTCCTGTGGAACAGGTGTTCAACAAAGAAGTGTAAAGTGCCAGGTACTCTTGTCGTTTGCACAAACAATTGCTGATCTGCCTCTAGATGAATGTGAGGGTCCACAACCGGCCAGTCAAAGAACGTGTTATAGTGGATCCTGTGATGGAGAAACGACAGAATTCAACACTGATGAAGAGGAACTGGAGAACGTAGGAATAAAGGATACTGATGAACTCTATGACTGGGAGTATGAGGGCTTTTCTGAGTGCTCTGAATCTTGTGGTGGAGGTAAGTGATTCTCTATGATGATGATTTACCAGAATTTTCGGCTTAAAAGAAAGTTTTGTAAATTTTGTCCACTTCCGAGGGCAGATGTCTAGATAATAGTTGTCTTTCCATCAGAATTATTGTCTTGTATCAAACCAATCAATAGACTTATTTAGACCTCACTTTTATCTGGATGTACAGACTCATTATCACACTACAATACGGTATATAGTTTGCCATTCAGCACCAATGAATTTCCTCTCAGGTCACAACCAATCGCGGTGAATACAAACAGAGCGGAATTACCAAGACATATAAAATCCTTATGAATGACGACCATAGGTGTAACTAATGAAGGTTTCATGGACACTCTAGTGAGAAATAATATATGTTATTATTAGTCTCACTAATTAAAGTGAGTCTTTCAAATGGTTTATGCCCACTAATCTAATAAAAGTATCAAGTAGGAGATTTGTGCAGACAGCAGATAGACTGTCACATACACATCAAATGGCTGTTGGCCGAATGATGCTTCAGCTGATCAATCGGCTGACTGCCATCTCAGCCTAGACACTCATACACAGGGGTGCTTGCTCAGCCAAGTTCTTCTGTGTTCTCTGAGAAAGTCACTGATTGAAATGTTGGCTGAGAAATTATCTTAAAAAGAACAATGCAATCATCAGTCTGAAATCTGACATGCGCCCACACACATTAGTCTGTGTGCGGGAGCCTTGACTGTAACTGGAACGCTGATAGGGGGAATAAAGTTAATTTTCTCCCTGCAGCGTTTGGCTTAGTGCGAGTGCCAGCAGGTTAATAGTGTTTTCTCTGGTGACAGGTTCCCTTTAAGGCCCCCACACACATTAAACTAATATTGGCTGAACCCACCAATATCAACAGGTTTGGCCAATGGTCTAGTGTGTATGAGGGCACTGGTCAACTGATTATTGGGAGAGATGTCGATTACAAATCTTAGAATTCAGACTGACAATCGCATTGTTCTCTTTAGGATAAGTTGCCAGCCAACGTGTCAATCAGTGACTTTGCCTGTGTCAAACAGGCAATAAAAACATGTAGCCACAGAGACTTGAACATATTATTCGAACGCACCCAACATACTCACATAATACCCGAGTATGCTCAGATAACACGCTATCCGAGCACGTTCGCTGATCACTACAAGTGAGCACTCCTGTGTATGAAAGTCTCGGCTGACATGGCTGTCAGCCAAATGATCAGCTGAAGCATCGTTTGGCGGGCAGCCATCTAATTTGTATGGCCAGCTTTAGCATTGTAGAGAAAAAAAATGTTTTTAAATTCCCCAAAGCTAGTCTCAGACCTGGCAAGCACTCCACAACTCCTCAGTAAATCCTGTCCAATGCCTCTCATTGAAGGCTCCATCATTCATTGACATTCATTGAAATATCACACATTCATCTTGTGTTCTTGATCCAATGCCTGTACAGTACTCTATCTGCATCACTGGTGTACTACGCAAATGCATAGAGCCATCAAACAAGGTCAAGGGAGATGTTTTAGTTGGAGTTTACTGATGAGAGCTGAATCTTATGCCATTACTGAGGCTGAACTCAGGGCACTTCCAAACTCATTTGCATAATGAAAGTTAATTTTCTCTACGATAATATTTTTGACTTGTAAATATACCATTGTGAATTGCATAAAATCCATCTACCTGAGGATTTTAGTAGTTTAGTAGGCATTAACAGACTTCTGTAGATGATCATAGAAAGTCCAAGAGTTTCTAGTGTAATGATAAGCTGAAAAGTCCTTCAGTCTTTTTTTTAATCATTGTACAAATCCATAACTATGACTACTTGTGAACTAGGCCATACTTTTCACTGTTGAGGTCGTTTGACACTTTTTGACTGTGCGTGGTTTGTAACAGCATACCGTATACAGATCAATGAAGTAGCTAGTGTTGAATAATGGTGGTTTAATCAGATTGACCTTAGCTTCTTGTGGTTAGGAAAACAAACATTTCTGTGTGAAGTCTTTCTGCATCCATGGAAAGTGAGGTGCCGAGTGCTTTTATTATTCATCAAGCACTATTTTCTGGCACATGAATGTGTTTTATTCAAGTTCCAAGTTCTTACATAAATGTTTTTCCATGAGCACATGTGTGTTGTTCATGAGATCTGCTCAATCAGCTTGCTTTTCAAGAAGCATGAACTTCCAAGGCTCAGAGACTGTCTCTGACACCATCTTGTTTACATGTATGCAGTAGACACACTCAAGTAGTTCCGTTATTTCAAGAACAAGATTGCTTTCCATGAAAAACTAAAAACTTTAGCTTATTCATTTTGTATTCTGGAGAACAGAGTTTCTTGGATTTCTAATTAAAGAGAAAAATAGAACCATGATTGGAGTTAAAAATGTATGCTTGTTTGTGATACACTATTTTTATGGCAGATATTAAGTGGATAATTTGCTTTTTTTTCCAAGTTTTACCATGGATGGCATTTCAAAGCAAGATTAGTCCATGTCCAACCACCATGAACCCTACTTAACAGGAGAATAACCCTTTTACTGCAGTACTTGACACAGTGTTACATTGTCCATGTGGAGCGTAGTCACATTTCTGTATTGTTCACTCGAAGGTAGATGAGCTGCCTTACCACATAGCCACATCCTCATTGTGACTGTTGGGTTCAAAGTGACTCTAATTTCTGCTGATCAATTATGATCATAGGAGTTGGATACCAACTACCCAAACCATCATTTTATTGATTACAGAAATTAGACTATCAATGTTAAAACCTGAAATACATATAATATAATAAATAATTATGATAATAATAAAGTGACATCATATTACCATTTTCCTTATATAATTTTTGGAAGTCAATATAGTTTTTTTTTTTTTTTTTGCAAGAAACACATAAATGAATATTTTACATATTTCCCAGCCCAATGTACTCTGAACACAATATTAATATACTCTGCAATATAGCGCGGATAGTCATTGTACAGCAGTTATTTCCTGCTCATACTATAGAATCAACTTCGTCTTTGTCTTCCTAAAGAGTTTCTGTACGATTTAGGGAAGCTGAGTTTACTTTTCCCAGAAGGAATAGCACCGTCTGTAAAATGTCTGTTATTAGGCCCTTTTAAAATCCACTTTTTATGAGTTGTCTTTTGAAGTCACAGTTTGGTAGTGTAATCATTTTTACCTGTTCCCTACTTTTAAGAAGCCCAAAGTCTTTGCAAAGAATGGAATTACCATTTGTAGCTGCAGACTATATTCACATGTGTGTAAGTGTGACTATATTGGCTAAGTTCTGGCACTGATGTTAGAGGTTCAGTAAAGAAAACACTTTTTACTTGGTTCTGGATGAGTGACTTTAAATCTCCACAGAATCTTCCCACTATACTGAGGCACAGTAGCCTGCAATTTCTCGCAACGCAAAGTCCTTGTGTCCGATGGTGCTGGCTCTTAAGGAACATTCCATAGCTGTAAAGAGTGTTATAAGCAGGTGATTCCATGTGGTGCATATGGCAAAGTACAAAAATACCTTGTACAAGTTTCAGAATGTTTATTTTACATGGACAGCTGGATGCCATGCCTGTGACCTCATTTAACACGTTTCACTCAATCTACATTGTTACTGAACTGGAACAGGTCACTTCCAGTAATATTACGATTTCGCTTTCTTAGCAGCACGGTTCCACAGGAGTTAAAACACTCGAAAATGTCTGTAATTTTCTAAATAGTAAAAAAAGTTAAATCAGCCCGAGCGTGGTTCATAAGCCAAATATTATGAGTATTTTATTTTATATTTCTTTTCCTCCTTTCCCTGTATTGTAACACAACTTTTTTTTACTGTGGGGTTCCTTGTTTGCGTTTTTTGCCCAAACATTAAAACAATGCATTACCGGATATTAAACTGTTTGCCATCCTCATACTTCATGCAGAAATGGTATTGGCTTTTAGAAAGATGTTTTCATTTAGTAGACACAATTATATTAGTTTTGCAGATTTATCCTATATAAGGCTCAGTTCACTACTACGTTTTGGAATTCCATTTCTATGTTATGCTCTAAGAACAGAGAAATGGAATTCATGCAAAGGATAGATATCACAAATATATCTGTTACATGACAGAAAGAACGCCATTGACTGTAATGGTGTCCATGTTGTTTTCTTTATATTTCTTATTTTTCTAGTAACATTTTTCACTTAAATGGCTTCCTTTAACCCTAAATATATATATATATATATATATA
>VIAB01019100.1:0-30715 GCA_009801035.1 Oophaga pumilio | reverse complement strand
AATGTTGTCTCTGTCCAAATATATATGGACCTAACTGTAAATGTGCTCTTCCAAGCTATGGGGTGTACACTGCCCAGAAGATAACTCTGACTTCTCAATACATCATCCTATGTTTCTCCTCCCACACTGTGTCCCTGTGACATCAGGTGCGCGGACGGAAATCCCACGCCTGTGCATTCTGACTGCTGTCACTCTTTTTCACTGTTCTGTCCTTCTGTAGGCATTGTCTTCACTTTTGTACTGCACTGTCGCCGGAGAGTCACTGTAACGACCGCTACCAGTGTTCTCTGTCATGCAGAAAAGGTGCAAATGACATACTTATTATGCAGGGCAGGAGGAAGGAAGTCAGGAGATCACCTTTTCTGCATAATGGAGAACACTGGGAGTGAAAGTTACAGTGATTCTCTGGGGCCTACGCAGAATAAAAGTGAAGCCAATGCCCATAGAAAGGCAGAAAATAAAGAGGAACCATGGCAGTCAGAATGAGCAGGTGCGGGATTTCCGGCCGCACACCTGATTTCACAGGGACAGAGTGACGATGTGGGAGTAAGAAGATAAAGGGAGAAGGAAGAGTTATATTCTGGACAGCATACGTTCCATAGCCTGGGAGAGTTCATTTACATAAAGCAATAAAAGATGATTTCTCAGCAACAAGGCATCTGATATGAGACATACAGATGGGACTTTTTGTCAGCATTCTATAACTTGTATGCTCATATTAATAGTTTGGACAGGTCAAATGTGATGACAGATTCTCTTTAAGTATAAGTCATGAAAATGTCAATTGTGGACAACTCCATTTTTCATATTCTCCATAATTATGTACTTAAAGGTTTTTCCCATTTTGTAAAGTGATGGCTTGTCAATAAGATATGTGATGACTTTATGACCAGTGTGGGTCCAACCTACTCATCCTGAAGTCATGAAGGAACAAGGGAATGCAGCTCTCCATCTCTTCCACCATTTTTCCCTGCAAATTGGCTCCTGCATGTTAGAAAAACGAAATATTTTTGTTGCCTATTTAGAAAAAGGTTCACTTTATTCACTTTAATGTGTGCATTTATTGGATGACTTTTAGTAAACAGCTTGTTCTTGTTATTGGTCGGTTACATCTTTAGAAAGCATAAAGTTATATCCCTGCTATAAGACTTTTGGAATAAATACTTAGTTAAGAGATGGGGAGAAGAAACGGTTCATTAACAGTCCACCTGCACTTGTTTGGAGATGCTATAAAATTTTTATATTCAGAGAGGGATTTAATGTGCATTTTTTTCGGTTCTCTTATACTGGCCATGGATCACTTTACATGTCGAATATACTGAAATAATTGGGGCAAATATAAGGAAAATAGTCTTAAAAAATAGGACAGTAAGTCTACAGACTTTATTTCCTTGCACCTTCATTTGGAATTTCCTAAAGCATACCTGAGTAGAACCACTAGTAGATTGAATTTCCACATAGGAGCATATATCTCCGGGCTGGAAACTCTTCTTCAATAATCTTTTTGTTCCGAATTTAAACAGACCAGTAAGAATATTCAAGGTAATTGTATTGTTTTTACTGTCTCAAGAGATGAAACTGGATCATCATACCCAGAACCTTTCACCTTGTAGAGGTAGCAAGCAGAAGGAACTAGTTAGTAATTTAGCCCGCTTTTAGC
This sequence comes from Oophaga pumilio, assembly GCA_009801035.1. NCBI lineage: Eukaryota > Metazoa > Chordata > Amphibia > Anura > Dendrobatidae > Oophaga > Oophaga pumilio. Next base: position 29,055 of record VIAB01019100.1, on the reverse strand, counting down.
TTGACGCTTTCCCAGTGCTGTCATCAAATAGCATGTAACAATTATGCCATTCTCCACGATATAAGCATTGCTTGGTTTTGCTTTGTTAGACTCTTGTAGATCCACATAGAATTTGTCACTTCGCCCATGATTTATGGCCCGCTTCACCTTCCACCCCTACATTCATTCTTTTCTTTCATTACTATCCTATTCAGGGAAAATATTTCTTAGTAAGAAAAATGCATGGACAGTGTCATATTCTTTGATTAAATACGCACCTAAAATAAATTTTCATTTTTGTTATTTTTTTCTTGCTGAAAGGTTAGAGAGTTAAGCAAGCAGTCTGCAAGTGGCACATTTAAGACTTAAAGTATAAGCTGACGGCAATCAGTGCTTCTACTCATCACAGATCCTAATGAATGGCCCGTATGCAGAGAAATCCTTTTTGTCCACTGATCAAAAGCGCATTCATTAGAAAAGCAGCATGTTAAACTTTAACCTAATGATAAATATATTTGTCATGGAGCAAGTCCACTCTTGACAGAGGTCAGTTGTGTTACATAGCTATCTGCTTCTAACAGTAGCAATCAGAGCAAGCTCCTATTGCTGCTATTAACCACTTAAATGCCCTGTCAGTCACTGACAACAGCATTTAAGCTGCAAGATCCCGCCCAGCGTCCAATCCGAGTACCCATAGCCAAGTTCATAGATTGTCAATGGGTTGCCCTCTGAAGTCCCCCATGTCTGCCATGTTGGCACTACTATGAATTCCAGCCTGTGGACTGTTGAGATCAATATATGCAAAAATATTGCAGAAAATATTACAAGCGATTATTGATGAGCGGGTGTGCTCGGATAAGCAAACAGACAATTCCTGCATGTGTTTCGGCTGTCCAACAGCCACGAGACATGCAGCCACGGCAACTCAAACATATTATTCAAGCACCCCGAAGATACTCTATTAGCACACAAGCATGCTAGAATAATACCTTTTCCAAGCACGCCTGCTAATCACTACAACAGATCAAAGCAGCACAGGTTCAGATTTCATATGGGCATAAAAAAGCGAAAATAAAAGTTTTTTAAAATAAAAAAATACAAAAAAAAATTGAATTACGATCAGTTGTTAAAGGTGGTGGCAAAATTCTTGCTTGCGGAGCTGCTCCATCTTCTGATAGTTCCTGATGCAGGGTACTATACATCCTCCTACTATTGATTTGAATATGAGGCGGATGTGCAGTTTCCGGCCTCGGTCACTGTCAGAAGATGGTCACCTCCTCAAGTGGGTATTTCCGGCCGGTGGCTGCCACTGCCTACACTGATAACAGTTAATCTGCGAGGGCGCTGAATGTTGGACCCCGACCGACTAGACATTGATGACCTCTCCTAAGGATAGGTCATGAATGCTAAAGTAGTGGACAACCTCATTCAGAATTTTTAAGCCATAAAATAATAAAAAAGATACATATTTGTACCATCATAATCACCTGAAGAATCATGATTCCAGGTCATTTCTACTGTACAACGAATGCCGTAAAAGCAAAAACTACACAATCATGGCTGAGTGGTGTTTTCTTCACCATGTCACCTCATCCATTTTTTTTTCCTGATTTTCAGCACATTATATGGTAAATTGAATGATGTCATTCAATACTACAACTCGTTTGGCAAAAAAAAAATGCCTTTATACTGCAATGTCTGCAGAAAAATAAAAGAAGGTTATGACTCTTTGAATAAGGAAAAACTTAAAGGGGATATTCAGGACTTTTGACAGGATGGGACTACTGATGTATTGCTGATTGACAGCTTGCTCTCCGCTGCCTAATTGGGGGAAGTCGAGTGTCAAGCAGCACGACACCAGCTGTCCCACTCTGTCAATAGGAAGAGAAACTGCTGCTCTGTTGACAGGAAGCAGTTGAATCTCTGGCAGGAGCTGTCAATGACCAGCGACGAGTACAACAAACTGGTAGTTGCATCTTAGTGTAAAGATCGGCCAGGGCAGTAGTCGTGGCTGAGCATTTCCGGCATAGTATACCCTGGTCTCCCTCCACATAAATAGGTGCTTCTTATTCTGCATTCTACAATCAGAACTCACTGTGCTGACAGTGTCCCCTTTGCCGCGCTGTCATACTGCTACTTCCAGATCCCAATGAATGGAGACACAGTCCAGGGCAACTCTTAACTCTACAATTTTATTCACTTCAGGACACAGCACATCCAAGTAGTTTCCAACATTTCCATCACAGTACAAACAGCACATCCCTTCGTCTTTCCCTTCATTGTTTCCTTCGTGACTGTTTCCGTGGGTCGGAGCATCCCAGACGGCCCCTCAGCGTTGTCCCTGTACAGCGTCACTGCGTTGAAGCGTTCTCCTGCCAGTTTCGCTCCGGGCATAAGAGATTCAGCCCACTAAGCAATCCTCATTTGGAGCGACCTGCCCGTACACTTTTACAGTGACTTTTATGTCTTCCTCTGCTTCTTTCCTTCCTCCCTCTCTCTACTGTGGGACTTCCTGTACTTTGCTCTTCCCTGTGTACCCTGGATGGCTGGGCACACGCTTGAACATTGCGGGGTTGTTGGGCAGCCCGGGCCTATAGCCCACCCGAGCACCTAAGGAGCTCCCTGGCCCCAACTGAACTAACTCAGGAAGACCTTCCTATATTACTCCCAGCTAACCCCTCCTATAGTTAACTATATACATGATGGCCGGTCCTAATGAGCTCTATGCCCCCATCTAATGGCCAAACTATATGGTGCAGAAATATTATGACATTACATTATACTTATACATATCACAACGGATATTAGTGACATACATAAGGGGTTAAGGAAATACATCATTCTTTGTAACCCCTTACATTAGCAACTACATGCCTTTTTTAAAGTCACAGAAATCCCCTTTATGGGGAAGTGAAACTGTCCTTATGATAAATCTCCAATTTGTCTTGAATTAACCTATGTCTTATTTTAAAGAAATAAATATTTATGAAGGCATGTCTGTCTGTACAATTCTATACTATATAAAAGTCCAGCCATTCTACTTAGGCAAGGTGAACCTACATTTTAATGTGTTATCATGAGCATATTACAATAATACATTGAAACAATGCTTAGTTTCCTTTGTTGCACCTATTTTCTATGTGACTTTTGTTTATCCCTTTAACCTACTTTTTCTATCTGTTACGTCTGAAGATTAAAGTAAAATATAAACTCCTCTGGGCTTTTAATGTATAGTTTTTGGTTAAGCACTTTGATTCAGAACCCCATGGGTGGTCACATCATCAGCATCATAAATAGTGTGCTGAACAAAAGAGCTGCAAGCATATATTCTGTTTCACTGTCCACATACTAATTTGTCTGTGGATGACAAAGAAACCTTTCACAATACAGACAAATCGCACTCATGTCGTTTTGGTTGTAGAACAGTTGAAAACCTCCCAGATTTCTTTAAAAATTCACACAGTGCGAAAAGGAAGCCAAACCGAGGAGTTCTGGGGGGCTTTGATACGCATCAAATGCTGCTGATAAATGTTCCTTTTTATGCCGGGTGCCAGAAATAAAAGTGACCACAGTCTGTGTGTATTTATCGTGTGTTGTCAACATGTGTTCTTCAACTATTGTTGGATTGTAATTTCCAAAGTACACGCCAGATCAAGAGGCAGCAGATGATTTGAGTTGTGGTCCAGTAGCAGCTGGAGATGTTGGCCCTCTGCTCTGTAGTCTACAATACGCTTAAGTAGGGAATATCTAACGTTAATGAGATTTGTCCAAGGTGTCTTTGCCAACACTCACAAAGCATCCAACATGCCTACGGTAGGCTCCGTCACCTGAATACACACATGGTTCACAGGCAGATTTTCATCTCTGGCTGAATGTTGAAAGGAGCATAGTAGCTCCACAGCCAATATAAAAACTTACTGCTCCCAACTTCCCCTTCAAGTAAGTAAATATCCTGCTGATTAAAACCAAACATGAACGTCAAAATGGCTCTCTCTTCTTAAAGCACACATTACATCCCACATTAAATTACCGGTCCGTTATGACATCTGGTGACGTTTTTAGAGGTTTGTTGGCACAAGAGTGTTTCCTTTCACTTCAGCTTGGCTTCATTTTATGTGCCTTGACTGCCAAAATTAGGTGAAATATAGAAAGTTACACTTTCCCTTTTGCTTTCTGCTGACTGCCCCATACACTGGGGATCATTTATCTTATACCATGGCAAGGCTGATGCAGGTTTAGCTGGGGCAGCCTTGTACTTTAATATTTCACCATAGAGCATAGAGTCTACTTTACAAAGTATTTGCAAAACTTTGTTTTTTTTCTTTGTTTAATTAAGACTACTGATTTTTCAGTTGCATCCAATTTTTTTCTTTGCCAGTGTACAATAGTTTGAGTTTCTGCATTGTTCTTCAGGTATGCAGGAAGCAGTAGTGGTTTGCCTGAATAAACAGACAAGGTCCTCAGCCATGGAATCCCAGTGTGTGGCCAGTAGACGTCCTCCGCCACTCTTAAAGTCCTGTAATATTGAAGCATGCCCCCCAAGGTAAGAGTGTTAAAAATCCATGTGCAGCACAATTACCGAAAATATATTCTGTATGATTAGAATATCAGTAAAATATATTGTAGCCCATAGTTAATCTGTACAAATGAGTTCTAGGAACTTGATTTAGTCCTGTACGCTGCCTTAAAAGGATATTCAAGCCTATCAAACATATGGCTAAATAAATGTTAAGTAATAAGTTAAATAACTTACTAATATACTATTATTAACTCTTGTGCTCCAATCCGATGATCTTAATTTTACTGCCACTGTTCTTTGCTAAACACAGGACAATGCTTCCTATTTCAGCAATTGACCGGAGCAGTGAGTGAAGGGGGATAGCTGACTGCTAATTTCTGTAGTTAAGCCAGCCCCCTTCTTCAATGCATAGACAGAGAAGGGAGTGGGCTTAGCTGTTAAAATTAGAACTGAGAATACTCCATTCATGCCCAAAACCGAAAATACTGACCTATGTCAAGCACAAGATTAGAATCACATCGACAAGGACATGGGATTGGAGTAGCGACCTATGATTGAGGGAAATGGGGCTAATAGGAATATACTATCATAATATGTTACTTACTAACATTCATTTGGCCATAATTTTGATTTTCTTGAAATCTTCTTTAAAGAGGATTATTAGAGGATTATTATATGGATAAACTGTGGATCTTACTCTGGTAGGCCTGATTACACAAACAACTTTCATTTATCATGGATACCTAAGCTACGGCAATGCCCTGCACATGGGGTAAGAGACATAGCAAATCACAAAAACTATACTACATTTCTAATTGGAGGTATTTGCTAATATTGTTATTACACCTATTACATATTGGTATAGGATCTTGGAGATGGGAATACCCCTTTAATGCTATTTGAATTAGCTGCTCTTTCAGCTTAGAGAGCTTTGTGGGTCCATTGTTTACCTGTAATGTAATTCTTTTTTAGCTTTCTTTTCTGACTTTCCTGTAAAACCACGCATTTATCCTTGATCAAGGCTGGCCCTCCAGGAACTCTTTCTGTAGAGATACATAGATACATACATAGTATAGTACAATGCAGTAGTTCTGATGAGATTTTTACTGTTCCTGATGTAGTCTGTTTTTTTAGAAGAGTTGGTGGATTAGAATATCAGTAAAATATATTGTATTGCTATCTTTCTGAGTACAGCGCAAAACATAGAAATTCAGAAGGTAACCTTTCTGCTTAAATCATAAAATATGTGAGTAATCTACTAACAGAGTTTCCTGTTATTTTAAGTGCTCAAACATTTGTAGGCTTAACAGTTTTCATCTGCTCCAAATAAACTCATGAAACCTAGGAATGATATAAAATTTCCTTCAAAATGTGTTTCTTTTTTTATGAGCTCTTGAGTAATGAAGCTTGCCCTTGAGATAAGTTGCAGATCTACAGTGAATGACAGTGGATGGAAGACTAGTGAATAGTGTTTTTTTGGAAGACTACAAATCTTTGCATATATATATATATATATATATATGTATCTTAAAATCTTTTTGAGTTAAAAAGAAAGAAGTAAAATAATGTGTTTGCAAACCCTTAAAGTTATTAAAGTTATATTTTGTTGAAGAACCCTTTGAATTTATGACAACATTCATTTTTTTGGGGTAGGAGTCTATCAGCATGGCACATCTAGAATTGCAATCTTTGCACACTCTTCCTTGCAGTATCACTTCAAATCTGTCAGATTGCAAGAAGATGACCTGTGTACAGCCCTCTTCAGGTCAACACACAGATTTTGAATTGCATTCAGGTCTGGCATTCAATTCTGAGATCTGGTTGGGCCGTTCCAAAACTTTGATCTTCTGACAAAGCCATTGTTTTGTTTATTTGGAGGTATGCTTAATGTCCTTGTTGTGCTAATAAGTGAAATTCATATATATCTTCAGATTTTTAGCAAAGGCTTGAAGGTATAATGCAAAATTGACTGATATTTGAAACAGAAATAATTTCCTCCACATTAACTAAATCTCAAATTCCATCTGCTGAAAAACAGCCCCAAAGCATAACACTGCCTTCCATCATGCTTCACTATGGGTGTGGTGTTCTTTTGCACCAAACATACTTTTGGAATTATGGCCAAAAAGTTCAACATTGGTGTCATCAGACCATATTACATTTTTGCACATGCATTTGGCAGACTTGATGTAAATTTTGGAAAAACCTACCTGGCCTTGGATTTTTTTCTTTCCAAAAAAAGATTTCCATCTTGCCACCCTACCCCACAGGCCAGACATATAAAAAATATTGGAGATTGTTGTCACATGCAGTACATACCAAGTACTTGCAGAAATTCTTTCAGCTACTTTATTGTTGTTGTAGGCCTCTTGGTAGCATACAGGACTATTTTTTTTGTCTTTTCATCAATTTTTGAGCAACATCCAGTTATAAGTAATGTCACTGGAGACATGAGGGTTAGTGGGTCCTCTCATCCTCTGTCCTGGCTGTCTTTAGAAAGACCACATGGACCAGGGCTCATCCCACTGAACACCTGTACTCCTTCCTTGTGGGCAGAATACTACTCAAATAACACAGGGTTAGGGTAACACACTTTGGTAATAATTTATTGGGTCACCAACAGTCAACAACATATAGTACAGTCCTAGCAAATACTCAAGATGGTGTAAATGACAGTCTCACCGTTCCGCTGGCTTGCCGGGAATTAGAACATCTGTGACTTTGGGGCTTCCTGGGTCAATTACCCCAACCAGTGGCACTCTGCTTTTGACAAGCATCCACAGAGAGGAGGTAGTGGCAAGCTTAGCAAGCTGACAGAGTACATTGAGGTATGTCGCCTGGGTCCTCCAATTGTCTTTGAGGGTTCAGTGATGGTCAGTGGAGCAAATTTGTATTCATGCAGTTTGATTGCTGTCCTCTAGAGTCTGTGTGGAAACAGAGGCAGATCGCCTTTTATACTTTACAGCTCTTATTCAGGCTTTTTCCACAGGATTGGGGGAAGGTGGGAGGAGATAATCCCTCATTGTTCGAATGTTCAGGTATTCAATTAACCTGCATATTTTGTCCTTCAAGGTTTTGCAGAATAATCAGCTGCAGGGCTGGTACAATGGGTAATCAGTGTGCATACAACATTAACAAACATTGATTGTTCAATTAACCTGCGTCTTTGTACTCCAATATTATTTAGAAGAATAAATTGTAGGGGCTGATAAAATAGATAGACCTTTAGCAAATCAACAACAAGTCAATATACAAGAGTCAAGGTGCAGGCTCATATGAATAATCACTTATGTCTCTTGACCTGCTGAATAATATTTCTGCTGTAATTAAGAATTAAATGCTGTGTTTTTACAGTCACTGTTGTGCCAAATTTTAAGGGACTCTGCACGGAATGACTTTTCAAACCAAGTGCAGGTGTTTGGTGCATCATGGCAGACTAATCATTTAAGTACACCTTTCTACATGCTTGTTTTCCCTCAATCTCTACACTCCCCTCTTTTTTGATGGCTCTTGCTTCATAGAGGTAGAGAAGGGTGGAGATAGATGAAAAACAAGCAGGTGGGAAGGTATATTTAAATTAGTGTCTGTTCCATGATGCATGATAAGTGCTTGTACTTGATTTGAACAGCCATTATGTGCTAACATAATCCCTTTAAGCCACTTCTTAATGACTGTTTTGACAGTGTTCCATGATATATTTAATGCCTTGGAATTTTTTGCACCCTTCTCCTGCTGATAACTTTCAACAACGAGATCCCTTTGTTGTGTTGTAAGCTGTTTACGGACCATGGCTTTTGCTGCAAAATGCAGCTAAGAAAATGTCAAGAATATCCTAGTAAAACAGCTAAAGTATATATAGAGTTCATCAGAATTACATTAATGTTGACAGCTGTGTACTATGATAAATACAAAAACCTGGCCTCAACTTCAATGCAAAAGAGAAATTTTTATTCAGTCCTCCTTAAGTAGTACAACAAACGTTTCGGTCAATCCCTGACCTTCATCAGTTACTCCAAAAGATAAATCTGTATTTACAATTGATCAAAAGGAAACAAAAGAGAAAAAAAAACTGAAAAAAAAGACAATATGACAAAAAGGACTAAAAAAATTAAAAGAACAAACGAATACACGCACATAAAACTGGTCATTATACACAAGATTTTTTTAGTATAATCATGAACTCAAGATTAGGTACAATCAAAGATTATGAGCTTTCAGTGTTCAAGAGTTCAGAGTGAAACCATGATTATAAGTGGATAAGTATGTAGTGACATACCGTACAGGAGTGCTGGAAAGATTCCTAATGAGAATCATGGTGTAAAGACACAGGTGTGTCAGCATCTAAAGTAGGAAAAATTTACAGTATATACTATGAGTCTGTTCATTGAATCGTATAAGTTAAGGACAATAGGGTAACATACCTTTTGAAATGTTATGTGGTTTGCAGCATAAGGGCAAAGCCTGTAGTAGAAACTCTGCAGAGAGGTGGAACTGTAAATTAAGGAAGCAGGTGTGTACTGACTTCTGTACTATTTAACATCAGTTTAAACGTGATTGGCTTATTCTGAGAACAAATACATCCCCAATTATAAGGTTTATGCAACCACGTAATTTTAGTTTTATTATTTTTATTTCTCCCCATCCCTAAATAATTTCAATTTATTTCTCAATGGTTTTGTACAGATTATGGGTGACATTAAAGGTGAACATACCATTTTTAAACCTGCTATTGTGATTAAACTCTTACATGACCATCCTTAATGGAAGTTTGGAAGGATTTTTTTTTGTCTCCAAGGGTTCCAGAACTACAAGGCTTAAGGTGCAGTAATATTTTTTGACAGCAGATGTCAACTATACAGTTTGCAATCCAAGCATTTAGAATTTGGAAGAAAACCAGACTATTTATAAAGAGCTCCATGAGGCACATAGTGGTGAAGGTTAAAGGTTTTACTAAAATCATGTTGGTTTACCACTGTACTGCCACATTGCTGTTTCCTTCCGGTTAACCCTAAAAGTAATTGCATGTCACTTAGAATACATGTTTTAAAGGGACTATATCAATTTGTCCCAATACACTAACTATAATAATAATTATAACAATATATATATTATAAACACCTTTAAAATAGTGTAAACTGTTGTTTTACAGCCAACAATTTGCTGTAAAATTAAAAAAAAAAAACATAAGTCAGCAAATATGGCTGTATGAAAACATTGCTTCAATGGGAGTAGGTTTTGGGTTGCGGTATATAAACATTCATCTGCCATGTACAGAAATAGAAGACCACAGCGGCTCCATCACTCAGCGTGGGTTACTGTGCGAAAAGAATTTGTGAGATGTGTGAGGGGATCGGGAAATAAAGTGAGGAATCGAAGCCAGATGGCAGCTTTCTTCTTTCCTCTGCACTTTATACAAATACTTTAGTTTTTTTTATGGAGTTGAGAATTTTAGAACATAATTAATAAACAGCAGTGGGAGAGTATTTCTGCACCTTATAGAAAGTGCCATGCCAACATCTGCCTATTCTGTAGTGAAGTGAGTTAGAGTTAGAATTGTCATCTACTATCAGGGCCCATTTGACCCATTTGCAGCTGATAGAGCTGAATGCTTACAATTCTGTTGCTGATGTTGTTGCTGATTTCACCCTATGCATCGCAAAGAATGAAATCCACAATGAATAGCAGCACAAATAAATGTCCACCCAGAAACTGCCCACCGTATGTAGATGAGATTTTTGAAATCTCATTCACTTTTGCTGCTATTCTAATCCGCTGTGGACTTTCCATCCTTAATGCTATGGTCAGACGGCCGTAGATTCTCTCATCCGAGAGAATCATGACGATTTTGCAAATAACACTCTTATCAAACTCTGATCACAGTTTTATCTGAGTGTCTCCATAGTATGATCCGATTCTCTCATCTGTGAGAACTTGGAGAGCAAAATTTCTTCTCCATTATGTCAGTGCGCAAAAATCAGACAGCATTCAGATGTCATCCGAGCACAGTCCAATGTTTTCCACGGACTCATTGACTTGCATGGCCGAGTGTGATCCGAATATCAGCTCAAACTCGGAAATTTACACGATCCCATAGAATATTGTTGGTCCCAGCGCGAACCGATGTTTTGTTGAATCAAACTCAGACCGAAGATATGGTGGTGTGAGCGAGCCCTAAATCTGTAAGGGAAATCTGCAGCAAATCCGGAAGGTGTGAACAAACCTTTACTGCTAGGTTTACTCACTGATTATAGCTGATTATTAGAAATTCAAAGAGCTGGAATCCCTCCGATTTAAAGAATTTTTTCATTGCAGCGCTTGAGAGGTGCTAATAATGTAAGTCCCTTGCACTTAGTATTATACTTACTATCTGCTGTCTTCAGCGAATTGGGGATGTGTTCGTCGAACGTTCCTCGAACGTTCGTCGAACACCGTTAAAAGCAATGGCAGGCAAACACAAACACATACAAACACATAGAAAACACCTTTAGAGGTGTCCAAAAGCTGACAAACTACTCAGAAGACACAACAAACACATGGAAAAGTGACAAGTACATATAGTCATGCGAAAAGAAAAGAGGTGGGGGAGTAAAAGGAGGAGGAGACACAGATATAGGTGTGGCACCCCAGTGTTCTGGATGCCACAGTGGCATTATATCCCTCCCGGGGGAGATAATGTCAAGCTTGGAAGCAATGCGGATTCCTATGTAGCAGAGGAGTACAACACACACTACTTCTGCCTTCGTACCAGAAGGGGGAGTTCTGACTCAGTTTTTGAGGAACTTCCCTATATCGTTCTGGCCTGGGGTGGAGTTAGCTAGTTGAGCAGAGAGTTCAGCAGTGACTGCACAGAAAACAGCGTGTGTGAGACACACAGGAGAAGGCTCAAAGGCTGGAGTTGATGTAAACACGCCTTTGGAGCGGCGTAGAGAGTTGGACACCGTGGGTCCGAGGTGGTGGAGGAATACAAGATCCAGCCACAGAGCACGGAAAGGGACCAGGGATTATAAACCCCAAGTCACCAAGAAACCCGCAGGCACAGCAGCACGCCGGGGCCAGAGCCCAGGTGAGAAGCACCTGAAGGCCCAAGCTGCCTGCCACACGGGCCACAGACAGAGGGCCAAACCGTGGTCAAAGCCAGCAAGGCCCTACAGAGAAAACGCACAGAGGAGGCATCTGCTCATTCTGCTACTAGGTGTCCCGACTTGCTTCCAAGCCGTCCAGCCCTCAGTAACACCTGTAACAGTACTAGGAGACCCTTTACCAGCATCATCAGTAAAGGTAAGGAAAAGGAGACCTGCCTCGTGTTGTGTGTTTTCCTGCACCATCACTCCCATCATCCCATGTCCTCCTGGGGTTCTGCTCCACCTGTGGGGAGCTGTACCATCCTAGCTGCCATACCATCAGCCCCAGAGAATTCCAGCAGCGGCGGCCCTCCCTGGCCGCATACCACAGGTGGCGTCACGAACATTTCCACTAATCCCACAACCTTTATTCCCTTTCAAACCCTTTACTTGACCGCCCGGGGCCACGGACCGAGTCACGAGCCACCGTGAAATCCCAGCCAGAGACCCCCCCGGCCCGAATACCCCACGGTCCCAGTGGGCACGTCATAGGCATGTCATGCCCTTCTAAAATCATGTAAAACACAGCAAGGGGAATCCAACAAGAGTCACAATTTTTCCAAAAATTTGGGCACAGACACCACTTAAGTGGCATCAATTGCCCCAGAGTTGCAAGCTTAAAATGGTTGGTGACTTTCATGCAGCACATTCAAAAATCCATAAGCCTTTAGTCTCCCCAGGATGACACAGGGGTAGAAAAGTCCAAGACTTGTTCATCTTGATGAACGTTAGTCTGTCTACATTGTCACTGGACAGCCGCGTGCGCTTATCTGTCAGCACACCACCAGCAGCGCTGAAGACACGTTCAGAGAGAACGCTGGATGCGGATCAAGACAAGATCTCCAAGGCATGAGTGGCGAGCTCAGGCCATTTTTCCAGATTGGAAGCCCAAAATGAGCAAGGGTCCAGTTCCACAGTCATGGCATCGATGTTCACTTGGAGATACTCCTGTACCATCCTCTCTAGGCGTTGATTATGTGTCAGACTTCTTGTCTCCTCTGGCCTTGCAAAGGATGGTCTAAAAAATTGGTGAAATTATTCGACAGTCCCACGGTTGGCAAGTTAGAACTGTGAGATTCACTACGTGCACCACTGATGTTTTGTGGAAAAGCAGATCTAAGATTCTGTAAAAGCCTCTACTGATACTCCTGCATGCGTGAATCCCTTTCTATAGCAGGAATTATTTCGCCAACTTTACTTTTGTACCAGGGATCTAAGAGTGTGGCAACCCAGTAGTCGGCATTACTTCGAATTTTGACAATCCGAGGGTCATGTTGCAGGTAGTGCAGCAAGAACGCACTCATGTGTCTTGCGCATCCAGGAGGACCAAGTCCTTGTTGAGTTGGTGGCGGCGAGGTAAGAATCATGCTTCCTTCCTCTGCCCTCTCCCCCCAACCTCGCACAACACAAAATGTGATCAAGGTCTCCCTCATCTGATGAGTCTTCCATGTCCATTGCCAGTTCGTCCTCCATGTGTTCCTCGGCTCCTGCACCTTCCTCAACAGTTTGGCTGCTACCATGCGCCCTCGTTAATCCCTCTCCCCTACCCTCCCATGCCTGCCGCCTTCGTGCTGCCAACCATCTGGACCTTGGAGATCTTGTTATGCCTTCCACATACCACTCCTCCTGTACTTCCTCCCCCTCCTCTTGTCCCACCACCTCACTCCGAATACTGTTTAAAGTGTGCTCGAGCATGTAAATGACCGGAATAGTCATGCTGATAATGGCATCGTCAGCACTAAACATCTTCGTCGCCATCTCAAAACTATGCAGAAGGGTGCATAGGTCCTTGATCTGAGACCACTCCAGCAGCGTGATTTGCCCCACCTCTGGATCTCGTTGGCCCAGGTTATACGTCATAACATATTGCACCAGGGCTCGTCGGTGCTGCCACAGTCGCTGCAACATGTGCAGAGTTGAATTCCATCATGTCGGCACATCGCATTTCAGCCGGTGAACTGGCAGGCCGAACGACTTCTGTAGAGATGCAAGTCGATGAGCTGCGGGATGTGAACGGTGGAAGTGCGCACACAGCGACCGTGCCCTCTGCAGAAGGCCATCTAGTCCGGGATAGTGGGCTAAAAATTGCTGGACAACCAGGTTCAAGACGTGAGACATACAAAGCACGTGTGTGACATTTCCTACGCCGAAGGGCCGCACCCAGGTTTGCAGCATTGTCGCACACGGCCTTCCCTGGCTGAAGGTTCAGTGGAGACAAACATTGATGAAACTTGGTCTCCAGAGCTGACCACAACTCCTCAGCTGTGTGACTCACAATTCCCAGATATTTCAGCGTAAACACCGCCTGATGCCGTTGAGCCCTGCTGCCAGCATACTAAGGAGGTGTGCAGGATTCCTTCTGCGCAGTTAGAACGCCGGTGGCATTACCAGACAAGCTTTGGGTGGAGGTGGAGGACCGAGAGGAGGTTAAGGAGGCAGAAGCAGTGGAGGAACTTCTACATACAGAGGACTGACGCACAACTCGTGGGGACGGCAAGACTTGGACAGCGGCCCCTTCTCCTGCTGTCACCATAGTTACCCATTACCCAGTCACCGACTTGAAACGCCCCTGTCCATGCCTACTCGTCCAAGTGTTTGTGGTGAAATACACCCTCTCACCCACAGAGTTTCTCAAGGAAGCGGTGATGTTGTGTGCGACATGCTGGTGTAGCGCAGGCACTGCTTTCTTTGAGAAGAAGTGGCGACTGGGCATCTGGTACTGGGGCACTGCGACCGACATAAGGTCTCGAAAATCCTCTGCGTCCATCAGGCGGAAAGGCTGCATTTCTGTAGCCAACAGCTTGCAGATGGTGAAATTCATCCTCTTAGCTTTGTCATGGCTAGGAGGAAATGGTCTTTTACTTGTCCACATCTGAGGGACCGAAGACTGGCTGCTGTGTTGAGACGGGGTTGAGTACGGTGTCCCCGACACACTGTCGATCTGTGAGGAAGGAGCAGGTGCAGATATTATATTGCCTTCATCCAAAAGTGGTGCTCTCGATGTCAGAGAGCGCTGAACACCAGCAGGTGTTTCCACTTCCACAAGAACTGGCGACCTGCCAATCACACTGGCTGTTGCGAGTAAAGAGGTGGAAGGTCTGCATCCTAAAGCATGTGTGACTGCTGTCTCCACAGTCACAGAATATGAAGAGGCCGCGAATGCACTTGATGGGGCAGACGGTGGTTGGCCGGGCCTGCTAGGCCGCATTGTAGCACAGTGAGCTTCCCACATCGACTTATGCTTCATATCCATGTGACGGTTCATGCATGAAGTACTCAAACTATTGATTTTTTGGCCTCTACTTAGATTTTGGTGACAAATCTTACAGATAACATGAGTTTGGTAATCCTTTGCGATCTCAAAAAAGGCCCAGGCTAGGCAAGGCTTAGAGGCCATGCGACCTGAAGAGCCACCACGACTTCTGCTCAGAGGCACAGTTGTGGTTGAGGATGCAGTTGATATGCTTCCAGTACTCCGTCTCTGTCCAGGAAGGCGCAACGTAACCTCGTCATTACTAGCATCCTCCTCACCTCCTTTGCTGACCTCATCGACTGGCTGGCTCTGGGTTGACAGTAAGTGGGATCTCCAACCTCGTCATCCTCACCCTGTGTGTTCTCACACCCATCATCCTCAGAGCCAACCTCTTCCTGCCCTGACCGAAAAGTCAAGTTGTCGTTCCAATCAGGTATCTCAGTCTCATCAGCATCTTCCTCATTGTCTCCACCAACAGGAGTTACAGTTTGGGAATGAGGGTCTACATTATGCTCAGAACCTTCTTCATCTGTTCCTGGATCCAACTCACAAAGCTTCTGGGCATCAGTGCAGATCATTTCCTCATCTGGACTCACAGAAGCTTTGGAACAGACCTCTGATTCCCAGGCTATAGTATGAGTGAACAGCTCTGCCGACTCAACCATCTGTGTTACCCCATACTCAGACGGGCGGCTGGAGACTTGGGAGCTGTGAGGAAGCAAGTGCGATTGTGGTGACACCTCAGAGGACTGGAATATTTGTGATGTTGAAGTTGAGGTGGAGGAGAGTCCACTTGATGGAGCGCTTGATATCCATTTAAGCACCTGTTCTTTTTGTGTCTCATCTACAATTTCTAGCGATGGTCATGTCTGTAAGAAAGGGAACATATCAGATTGTCCACGAAAAGAAGTAGACATTTTAGTTTGGCTGAAAGATGGTCTTCCTTCTGCAGATGTTACTGTTGCTTTACCACCTACCCCACAAACACAACCTTTTTTTCCCTTTCCAACATGCCTATTCCCCTTTCCACCAGCAGCAGGCCTTTTCCCACTCATTTTGGAGGTTAACTAATTGGCAACTATGTAGTTGTTGGCACCAAAAACTATGGATGGAAACCGAGCAAAGCTGAGTGGCCAAACTGCGGTACTAGCCCAAAAGGATTGCCTGGGTTAGATGCAGTAAAAAATTAGATTAGATACACAGGCGGTGTAGCTTGCTTCAAAGCTGGGCTACTCTGCTGACTACCAGACACTGCTACTAGGCCCAAAGGATTGGCTGGGCTAGATGCCGTAAAAAATTAGATTAGATATACAGGCGATGTAGCTTGCTTCACAGCTGGGCTACTCCGCTGACTATCAGACACTGCTACTAGGCCCAAAGGATTGCCTGGGCTAGATGCCGTAAAAAATTAGATTAGATACACAGGCGGTGTAGCTTGCTTCAAAGCTGGTCTACTCTGCTGACTACCAGACACTGCTACTAGGCCCAAAGGATTGCCTGGGCTAGATGCCATAAAAAATTCGATTAGATACACAGGCGGTGTAGCTTGCTTCACAGCTGGGCTACTCCGCTGACTACCGGACACTGCTACTAGGCCCAAAGGATTGCCTGGGCTAGATGCCATAAAAAATTAGATTAGAAACACAGGCGGTGTAGCTTGCTTCACAGCTGGGCTACTCCGCTGACTACCAGACACTGCTACTAGCCCAAAGGATTGCCTGGGCTAGATGCCGTAAAAAATTAGATTAGATACACAGGCGATGTAGCTTGATTCAAAGCTGGGCTACTCTGCTGACTATCAGACACTGCTACTAGCCCAAAAGGATTGCCTGGGCTCGATGCAGTAAAAAACTAGATTAGATACACAGGCGGTGTAGCTTGCTTCACAGCTGGGCTACTCCGCTGACTACCAGACACTGTTACTAGGCCCAAAGGATTGCCTGGGCTAGATGCCGTAAGAAATTAGATTAGAAACACAGGCGATGTAGCTTGCTTCACAGCTGGGCTACTCCGCTGACTACCAGACACTGCTACTAGCCCAAAAGGATTGCCTGGGCTAGATGCCGTAAAAAATTAGATTAGATACACAGGCGGTGTAGCTTGCTTCACAGCTGGGCTACTCCGCTGACTAATAGACACTGCTACTAGCCCAAAAGGATTGCCTGGGCTAGATGCAGTAAAAAATTGACTACTAAAGACAGGTGCTGTAGCTTGTTTCACAGCAGTGCTACACTACTAGCCCAAAAGGATTGGCTGAGCTAGATTTGGCCAGATGCTGTGAAAAACACTTGCACAGCACAGGGACAGACCTTCCTGGCAAAAAGTGCTTTGAACTGCTTAGCCTAGCCCTCAAAAGGTCTGATATTACAACTAGTACCTACTTCTCTGAACTAGCCCTCAAAAGGGCTAATATAAAACTAGTCCCTACTACCTAAACCTAACTCTCTATCTAACTTGAAATTCGCTTGCTCTCTGGCTGACTAACTGACACTGTAATACTGTATAGCGCCCACAGCAGCAGCGGTGCCGTCTGACACAGAACTGCAGCAGTGAGGAAATGGTGGCGACGGGGAAAATGGCTGGGTGTTATAGGGCAAGGACATGTGACATACACAGCCAATGACACATGCCCTTGCTTGTGTGCAAAAAATTCACTTTGCTGTGTGTGTGTGCTGCTGATAGGCTGACAGACTGCACCGCCCCACTGTAAATGCAGGAAACTAAAAAAAAATGGAGAACGTCGTTATTTTAGCACAGATCTGCCCCCCCCCCACCCTCTATACACTGAAACTGTATATTAACATTGAATAACAGTGTTTGTGAAAATCCAGTTACGCTTTTGGTGAACAAAGCGTTATCGAACATAACCTCGAACTTCCGAATTTGAAGCAAATTGTTCGCGTTCGTCGAATGACTCGAACACCGCCCAAAACAGGTCGAATTTGAAATTGGCGAACATCTCGAATCGAACACCGCTCATCTCTAATAGTAATATGGTTGAACAGCACATCTACCAAAATCACGTGTCATTTTTGGCACCTTGTTTTTGGAAACACTACAAGTTTTTAAGAAAAGAAATACAGTAAATATGGCAAAACCCATGTGTACATGCAGCCTAATGTAAATTCTGGTATGGTACACTAGAGATAAAATATTATATTGTATACAGTGCATTTTTAATGCACATTGCAAGAGAGTAATCAATATTTTTAGGCTCATAATACCATAGTCTGCTGTGTTCATTTGTCCAGGAATAATGCACTTTGGGAAATAAACTACGTATTTATTCTGCTTTGCTTATATAGCACCATGATATTTCACATCACTTTAAATACGTCATTACTGTCCCCCATTGGGGCTAACAATCTAAATTCCCTATCGGTATACCTTTGGAGTATAGGAGGAAACGGAGAACCTGGAGTAAACTCATGCCATCTCTTTGCAGATGTTGTTTTGGTGAGATTTGAACCCAGTCCCTCAGTCAGGGTTGCCAACCACCCAGAAATTCCAAGAATAGCTGTAAAACTAGCGCACTTTATTAACTAGTCCGTCAAAAAAACTGTAAGGCGTCAGTGACTTTTTGAAGCTGGAGATTATTTTGACAGTAATTGTCGTCATTTTACAGTTTACAGTAAATGCTGCTGATTATGTTTTCCGGTCAGAATTATGGGCTGTAGACATGTATCTCTTACAATCGTGATGATTTATTATAGTTTTCCAATGTGTCTGTAAAATGTATTGTCTGTCCCTGATTTTTTGATAAGCTGTCCAGAAAAAAAAATGTCATGTTGGTAACCCTGCCCCTAGCGCTGCAAAGCAACAGTGCTAACCACTGAGCCACCATGCAACCCAAATGTCTCGTAATAGGTCCATCAAGGATCATGTAAAAACTAAAGCCAATTGAAACAGAACCTTATTATTTTTTAATAACTCCCTCCCTTCCCAATTTCTTTTGTTTAGTTATTATTTGAAAGTCCTGTACATGGAAATGTAACTCATTCCTGACACAATGCAGTGTGGATTCCATATGCTTGTGTGAACAGCTCGAAATTAAGCTTAAGACGTTTTGGTTTTCTCATAATCCTGTCTCACGCTGTGCTGCCATTTTGTTCAGCTCACAATCGAATTGAAGTAAATGCAGTAACGGTATTAAATCTACCCGGTCGAAATCTTTATTATCCACATGAACAATCTGTCCTGCCACCTGACTAAATAACCAACCGCTCCAACTTTATGAGCCCTGTAATAGAGTTAATGAGGTACTTATGGCATTTAGTCGGTGGTTTCTGTGTGGCATTAATCATTATTTAATTTTGTAAATCTCTTATACCGTTAATTCTTTATTTAAGGCTATACACTGTTAGATGGCCACAAATCAGCCCCAAGCTGAGCGTGACAACATCAATAAGTCACTGTGCACTATCCAAATTTTTTCAGACAGACCCTTCTCTTTAATTGTTTTTCCACTTGCCTAGTGAATTTGGTCTTATTATACTTTAGCTTCCATGCACAATGTCCTTACTGTTGTTTAAAAGTCACATTTTGACAGTAGATCAGTCTCTGGCTCCGTGTCCAGCCTCAAATTTAACCAGCTTAACCGCAACACTGTCACTGCAGTAAAGTGCTTGTTACCAAAATAAGAAATCCGGCCCATGCCAATTTAACAATTTCCTGCCTGTTGTAGACTTGAATTAGTAGAACGTATTTCCGAGTTCTTACATTCTATTTCTTGTATTGTGCATTTTTACCCTAATAAAAAATATAAGCAAAAAGTAAATTTTTTTTTTTTTTTTTACATTTATATAGCGCCATTTATTCCATGGCGCTTTACATATGAAAAGGGAAAAATATAGACAGGTACAATAAACATGTGCTAGACAAGGGACACACAAGTACAGAAGGAGAGAGGACCCTGCCCGCGAGGGCTCACAGTCTACAGGGATGGGTGAGAATACACTAGGAAAGGGTAGAGCTGGTCGTGCGATGGTTCAGTAGACTGAGGATCATTGCAGGTTGTAGGCTTGTCGGAACAGGTGGGTCTTCAGGTTCTTCTTGAAGTTCTCCGTTGTTGGTGAAAGTCTGATGTTTTGCGGCAGGGAGTTCCAGAGTATGGGGGAAGCCCGGGAGAAGTCTTGTATGCGGTTGTGGGAAGAAGAGATGAGGGGGGAGACGAGAACGAGATCTTGAGAGGATCGAAGGTTGCGTGTAGGTAGGTAGCGGGAGACCATGTCACAGATGTATGGAGGAGAAAGGTTGTGGATGGCTTTGTATGTCATGGTTAGGGTTTTGAACTGGCGCCTCTGGGCAAATTCTTCCAAATATAAATTTTCCAGGCATGTATTTTGTCAAACTGGAAAATGTTGACCCTTTCTCGGAGAGGTTGAGCTGTTGGATATCCTTTTGACATTGTAACCACAGTTGAAGGTGATACAGCTAATGCATTATGTTACTATTTACAGTTACAATCTTGGAAATTAGCAGCCAACAGTATCTTTATTTTCACATCATCTCAGAATAGAGCAAGTACAATAATTCAGCTTGTGCCTTGCTGGTAGAATGACATTGTACATTTTTGTGCTATGAAACTTGGAAGATTTTCAAAGCACAAGCTAAACAAAGTCCACCGCTTACTATTTCCTGCAGATTTTGCCAAGAAGGGAAAAAAACAGTGAGCTCAAAGAGAGAGCTAGAATGATGTAGATTGCTGCAAACTTTAGGAAACCACTCAGCCAGGAGATTTAGCTGCATAAAGGCAAAGTGTACATTCCAGTATAATATCAGATTGGCCTGAAAGAGTTTTTGTGCATTTGTTCCCTTCCAATTTGTTTGCAAATAGTCATGAGTTACTTTATTTTGCTTTATGTTTGTTTCATGTTTGTACAAGCCCCTTCCTTTTGATTGTTGCAGTGATTAAATGCTTTGTAGATTGTACAAGCAGCACTCTCTAGAACTTTGGAAGCACACATTTTTGAAATTCTATGCAAAATTTCTGTTATCTGGTTAAGTAGTTGGTATATTAATGAAAGCTGGCAGAACATTTTACAAAAAAATAAAATGATCATAAAGCAATTTTTATTTTTATTGAGTTTTTTTTTAAGAGCTTTAACGACTTTTTGGAAAAGGCTGGAAAATTGTCTCAAAATAAAAAGGGTCATATCTCTGGAATCATATGACAGATCTAAAAATAAATAAATAATACATTGGATTTCTTAAATGGGTTGTCCAGGACTTAATTTTTAGGCCATTAGTAAAAAAAAAAAACAGACAGTTAGTTGCTAACTGCCTGTTCTACCTGGAAACTGCTCTTGCCAGTCTGTCAGCTGCTCCTCGTCATAAGCTTTTCTGTTTCCAGGCTGCTCTATCGACGGGACGTGACTGATGATGTCATGCTGATTGACATCCAGCTCCCTGCAGTTGGGCATTAGGGAGCCGGATGTCAATCAGAACAGAGGTGAAGAGAAGCCGATCCTCTGTTGATGTGGTGTCATCTAAAGCCGCTTAATTGCCAGCAGGAGCAGTTGTTGCCGGTCACAACAGTCAGGTAGTTACCAGCTGCCTGCCTGCTAGTTCTTAGACCCATAGTAAAAAAATTAAATAGTCCTGGAGAACCCATTTAGGGGAGCAGAGAAAATAATATAAGAGCAAAAACCTATCACTTTTGAACCGGTGACAGGGCCTCTTGAAATAACAAAAACTCTGCTGAGTGGTTAATTTAATATGAAATGTTGGAGCTTAGCTGTGATATTGACCACAACAAAATGTCACATGGCTAAATACAAGTGACATGGTAATAAATAAAGTGAATGTCATTTTGCAACCTGCTAGTCACCAGAAATTCAGAAAATGTGTCTCACAGAAATTGAGAAAATGTGTGACCTTTGTTTAATCCCAGTCTAAAGCTGGACAAGACCATACATTTTTCAATTATACAAATAATATTATATGATATAAATTATTATTTATTATATAGTATTATTTATTTTTTGGCACTTTACATTTGAGGAGGGGTGTACATAATAAAAAGCAAGTACAGCAATCTTAAACAACACAGGTCATGACTGGTACAGGGAGAGAGAGGACCCTTCCCGCGAGGACTCACAATCTACAAGAGCTGGGTGAGGATACAATAGGTGATGGCAGAGCTGGTCATGCAACGATTTGATGGATCTGTGGTTACTGCAGGTTGTAGGCTTGTCAGAAGAGGTAGGTCTTCAGGTTCCTTTTGAATTTTTCCACGGTAGGTGACAGTCTGATGTGTTGTGGTAGAAAGTTTCAGAGTAGGCGGGATGTGCGGGAGAAATCTTGTATGCGATTGTGGGAAGAGGAGTTAAGAGGGGGTCGAGAAGGAGATCTTGTGAGGATCGGAGGTTGCGTGCAGGTAAGACGAGGTCACAGATGTATGGAGGGCCAGGGTGGATTTGATTTAAATCAAACTGATTTAAATCACGATTTAAATCACGATTTAAATCACTAGTCAGTAAGGCTTGATTTAAATCAGTGATTTAAATCAAAGTTTCTACCAGACCGGTATATCTAATTTCATCATGTGCGATACGCCCCAGACCGGTGTATCTAATTTCATCAAGTGCGATATGCCCCAGACCGGTGTATCTAATCCCATAATGCGATACACTACACTCAGCCCTGTATCTAGATACATGCAGTGTGTCATGTGCTGTGAATAATCCCAGTGTGTGATACTCTCCACGTATCTGTGCTCAGTTTATAATACAGCGAGCAGCATGAACTAACAGAATAGATGCTGCCGGTCGTCCTCAGTGACAGCCTACTTGTCAGTATCACTGGCAGTCCCCAACAAAATGGCTCCGCTCTGTGAGCCTAAACTACATCCTCTGTTATTACAAACACCTAGTAACGGAGGAGAGAAGTCACACGTGATCATTTTCTTGTCTGCTTGCCCTTCCTCCTCCTCACACTTAGATTCACATTCTTCTTGTGTTGTGCAGATCTATTCCACTCCAAACAATCAGAAACATATTGTCTAACTTCTTGGACTTGGCACTGAAGGGGTTGATTCTGTATTCATAGGTTTGTAGAACAATAGGATTAAGGTCTTTTTCTCAACTCTGTTCATGTTGTAACATTTTTGCCGTGAAGAAGAGGCTGGAGTCAAATTCAGTTTTGAGAACTGCGTAAGTAATGCGAGCATCTGTGATAACATAGGAGAGAAACTGCCCACTAATCCTACAGAAACCTCTGGAAGAGCATGGCATTGTGAATGTTACACATATACAGCCTTTATTCTACTGAGTTAAACAACTCAGCTTTATCTCATGATGGAAGAACCTTTGGATGGTAAAATATTTTCCTCAAAAAGCAGTTTATTGAAAAAAATCCGATTTAAATAAAAAAAATCCGATTTAAATAAAAAAAATCCGATTTTTTTGATTTTTTTTAAAAAAATCATTGATTTTTATCCACCCTGTGGAGGGCACAGGTTATATATGTTATAACATATATAAATGCACAATCACTTATCACCATATTTATTACTGGTTTATGCTTTTACTGTACACGTGACAATTTTTATACTAATTGTATTGGAATATGAAGAATGCATGAATTAATGTATAGGCTAATATAAATGTGAGTCACGCACCTTCCTGTGCTACATTCAGGAGATATGAAAAAAGCTTTGCCACTTTCTGACTACTTAGAAAACTTTGCCTCATATTGTGAAGTGTTAAAGGATTTATGATCTTTTATTAGAAAGTAGTAAGGTGCTATATCTAAATGTAGGCAACCATAGAAAGAAAATTCAGTTTTGAGAGCAGAGTAGAATATGGTCAATATACTATGTACAGTCAGTAGATATGTCCAAGGTGTGATACCCGTTCTGAATTTTACAAGCAGATTAGAGTCTCGCTTCACTTTTGTTAAACCATTAGGGTGCAACATGTTACCAATTAGTTGGCAAGCCTTAACATGGATAGGTCAATTCATAATAAGCTGGAACATTGTGAAGAACACACAACTGCAGCACAGAACCTAAAAGTCTCATGTATGTCTCTCCTAGTTTCAACTGCCTGGAACAGTATTCATGAAATGTGTGATCCAGATAAAGGATGTGCACCCATATTTTATTACATGTGTTTAACGTCCTCCATATTTCTTTGGTTCTTAATGGTTCCAGTTTTTATTATTAGAAGCAGGAAGAGTATACTACAATCTGCATATGCTCATATAAAATGAAAGATGTCAAAGAATATCTGACAAAATAAAAATAGAGAGTCCTTAGTAGTTGATTGCTTTAACCTCTTCCCCTCGAAGTCCGATGTTTCCTTCCTGACCATGCCAAATTTTTCAACTCTGACCCGTGTCACCTTATGTGGTAATATGATTCTGTGATAATTTTTTCATGACAGATTGTTCATTAGATTAATGTTAAATTTAGGTCAAAATGATTTGTATTTATTTCTGAAATTTGATGAAAATTGAGAAAAAATTGCAATCTTCAAACTTTGATTTTTCTTATGCTCTTAAACCAGGTAGTCATTTAGCACAAAATCATAAATAATTACACTTATCACATTTTTATTTTATGCCAGAATACATTTTTGAAAGGTTATTTTTGGGAAGATGTAGTTGGAAATGTTTAGCAGCAATTTTCTATTTACAAAATCTAATTTTTAAGGCCTGTTCTACATTTTAAGTGACTTTGAGGGGGCTGTGAGAAAACCCACAAAGAAGACATCATTTGAAAAACTGCACCCCTCAAAGTGTTAAGGAAGTTTGTTAACCCTTCAGATGCTTTAACATAAAGTAGAAGGAAAAAATGTAAAATTAATTTTATGTTGCTAAGATTTAGGTTTAGCCCCATATTTTTTCAAAGGTAACCGGAAATATTTGATGCCGAAATTTGTTGGGCAATTTCTCCTGAGTTCATCACTACCACATACATGGACAGACTACTGTTTGGGCGCAGCAGAGTTCCACAGAGAATGAGCACTATTTGACTTTTGGAATGTAGATTTGGCTCAAATAGATTAAGGGCGCCATGTTATATTTGCAGAGCCCCTAAGGGGCCAAAACAGCCCGTGCCCTCCACAAGTAATCGTATTTGAGACATTACCGCCCTCATGGAATGAATGTTGGGGTTGAGTGAGCAGTTTTAAACAAATGGTTACAAAATTATATAACATTCAAATAAAAATCTGAAAAATTATGTTTTTCCTCCACACAATTTGTAATGCAAATTCTTCTCCGTATGCCAATACCCCATATGTGGTAAGAAACCACAATTCAGGCACATGGCAGGGTTCATAAAGAAGGAGCTTTGTTCCTGAAATAGTTTACAGGTGCCATTTGTAGAGTCCTTAAAGTTGCAGAATAGCAGAAACTCTCCATTTTGTTGGGAATTCATTTGTGGGTATAGCTACAATTTGGACCACATAGATATTTTACAGAAAGAAGCAGTTGGAGTTGCAGAAAAACCTACCTATCATCTCACAATAAAACAAGACTTCACATAATGAAGCTTATGAAAACAAAAGTGATGGTTATTAAAACTGGTTGTTTGGAAAAGTGCATAATAAAAATGTCATGTGTTATATGTATTTGCTTATATATCTTATATTTGCTTGTTTGCATGTGTGTATGTGTGCCTAATGTGAATGTGCATGTAAATGTGCTTGCATGTATGCAGATGGGGCATGGCCTAGCGAGGAGGGGCTGACAAGGCAGGACCCTTCGCTATCAGTGTCCACCTCTGTGTCAATATACTAGTATCTTATGACAATGGGACAAAGTCTTTAGGTGTCAGATCTTGGCACGTCTACAACAACGGCACTTATAAGTGAGTTTTTGGAAGAACTACATAAAATTACAATATGAAAATTACTGTATCGCTTTATGTTCATGGCGTAGAGTGTATGATTTGTGCTGTACATGATTTTCTTTACTGCATTTGCTAAAAATATGTATTTGTTCTAGTAAAAGCTAAGGTCATTCTTTAGCTCTCACAATTTGTGAAGTTTCTTGCCCATCCTTTTTGGATAGATGCAGTCATAAAGTTGCCCACAAGTCCTGGATCTCCTTTCAGTGTGATTCTGTTGCAGAATAACTTTTGTCGCAATGAATTGTAAATGACCTCTCGGGATTGGAACTGAAGATATAAATGGTGCTCTATGTCTCAAATAATCTCCTTTTACAGTGCACTAACCCATCACAGTTCCATTACCTAATCTACTTTCAACCATGAGGTCACAGCATTGCTTTTTTGCTAGCGTTATCTTATTTCATTATACATTTCAGTGCGCACTGTCAAGTCTTCACCATTATATTGTGAAATTACTGTAATCCATTTGTACAATTGGTTGCAATTTCTTCCACTTTAGTCCTGATAGTTACTTATTCTTTGCACATGTTCCCAGTCACCTAAATGAACAGTGCCAAGAAAGCAGTGCTAAGTTCACTGGTGCTCACATATGTGAGAGATTAATAGGCATGAGTTCTGCTCATTTTTAGGATATACTCTCCTTTGTGGACCCCCCAAATATGACACTTGCTCTGGCTGATAAGGCTGGCTATGATTATTCAACTTTACATTTCTTTCTAGAAAGAAAATTTCTCATTGATATGGAATTTCTATCTGGCAGTGATAAAAATTGGAGCTGTCGTGAAAAGTCATGACCACCAGTTTGTAAAATACATCAACTATCTGTTTCCTTGCCTAATCTTTCAGCTATTTCATGGGAGTCAAATCAACAAATTGTTTTATAATTGGGTGTACTTTAGAATGACTCTGATATATGTGGTGTAACATTTTCTGTTTAGATTAATCTGGAGCAGCATTAAACTCAGTATTTTCATTGTGATGTAAAGTTTTCTTTATTAGAGCCTTCAACGTTGACCGATAGGTTTTTCTATTAGTTTTTCCATTCTCTCTTTCTGTTTTTAAATTAGATTACGTAAGTAAATATACATGTAGATATCATTAATAGTAGTTTTATGATGAAGCCAGAACCAGTTTCAAGCATTTATCACCTTTGCAAACCAAGGTCAGATATTTTATTCCAAGAACACTGTAGCAGAAATCAATTTAATTTAAAATCTTAATTAAATATTGCTTATATAGAATCTAAAAATCAGCCCACCCAAAATATATACTACATGGTAAAACATGATTTACTCTTTGTTAATAAATACAAAACTCTTAATTTTTGACATACAATTTAACAACCGCCAACAGGACAATACAGAAAAGAGACCCCCTAAAAAATCCTCTAAAAACTTTGCAGGAAGTCCCAAGCCTAGTCATAACCATGCATAATATATACACTCAAGTGGGATGCACAGGTAAATCATTAGCTGTAATCAATGATAGAAAGCAGTGTAACTGAAAACAATAACCAAGGCATAAACCAATAAGTAAAAAGCTTCACATGTAGCACTATCCTAATTATTACCTGTGGTCATGTGGGACGGGAGTTGGGCAAGCCACACACAATGTGTGTTTCAGTTCTTCAGCGTACAGTTTATATTTATCTACAGTACTTCTGCTGTGTTAAACCAGGTCATAGTATTTTGAGGTAGGTAGAAGAAAGGTCATCTTTGCCCATTTTGTAAGTGCTTATGAGACTTAATAGGATAAAATATTAGATTAAAGGGGTTGTCCGATCTTAAGATACAAGTCTGCAGTCACTCTATGAGACTGCAGACTTATGAATCCACTCATCGTGTGCATTGTGTTCGGAGAAAGTGTTCATGTGACTGTAAGTATGCGATTACAACTAGACTGTGTACGACCTCACTCAATACACTTGCATTGAGCAAAGCCGCACCCAGATAGTTGATATGTGACCACATGTATGCAAATCTCATGCTTGCGGTCATGCTCCCTGTGCCGGCATCGGAAAATCCTCACAGTGCACAGTGCACGCAATGTGAGGATTCTCAAGTCTGCAGTCACAAAGAGTGACTGAAAACTTGTAGCTTAAGACAGGACAACGCCTTTAAGGTATATATAAACATGTACAGACAAATAATGGAATGTTTTTGTCTCAGGTGTTTAGTGATATGGTAAAGATGTCTTCATTTGACTAAGATGCAAAGAATCATAGTAAGGTTAAAAAAGACAAGTGTCTCTCAAGATCAATCTATTGCTATTGTAGATCCTGAGCAAGCCAAAAGAACCTACTGTTACAGCTAATATATTTTATGGAAAAGCTACAAAATATACAAATAAGAATAAATGCCAGGGTCAGTAAGCCATGTAAGCAATCCAATACATATCACTTGTAAAATTCTATTATCTTAGAAAAGTATTTACCCCTTTTAAATTCATCTGGCAGAGAGTTTCATGATCTCACCACTCTTACTGCAAAGAATCTATGTTAATGGAGAAAACTTCTCTCTGTGATCTTCTATAGATAAAGAGATAGGTCATGGTCAGACTGGCACATTTCACGATCCACATATGGACTGCAATTCCTGGACTTATCGCAGGTCTCCTGACCCAAACTTACATCCTTATAGACACATATGAGGCCCTAAGTTTGATTGTGAGACCCGCAGCCATTATGTCCGTATACCGTCCAAGAAATATGCCCATTTGAACCCGGCCATAAGAGCCATAAGCAGAGCATATTATCTGAAATGGAATATACAACAGATTTACACTGCTACCTACTTGATTAAGCTACAAGAGATTATGGCTTCTGGACTTGTCTTTGTCTTGACCATTCAATTGAGCTTCTAATCGTTCAATAAAGGAAATATTTCATTGTAATACATTTTTTTCTCTTAACCAGGTGGGAAATTGGAAACTGGAGCTCATGCAGCTTAACTTGTGGAGTGGGATTACAAACCAGAGATATATTTTGCTCCCATCTCCTATCACGAGAGACAAATGAAACTGTGGTCTTAGGCGATGACTTCTGCAAACAACCTAAACCAACTTTGGTGCAGGCCTGTAATCGCTTTGACTGTCCGCCAGCATGGTACCCTGCAGAATGGAAACTGGTAAGACTAAAAGGCTTAATAGTTTAATTTAAAATATCTAATGGTAAAATATATTTATCATATAACCCTACTTGGGAACTTGTCAATCTCAATCTAAAATATGTTTAAACAGTATGTGTGTATGTATATGTATACATTTATTTATTTACATACATATCTATATATATTGTAAGCTTTTCAGGGGATATAGCTCTGGAATC
>VIAB01019098.1:20604-46119 GCA_009801035.1 Oophaga pumilio | reverse complement strand
TTTCCATGGCAATTCCGCAACGTGTGCACATAGCCTTATAGTAACTCTGTACACTTCACCTTGTATACACAAGGAATAAGTAATAGGAATAATAATCTTGCATTTGGCCAACTTTGTCCTACCACTTCTGCTGCAATGCTGCCCGTTTCCTGCTAGTCTCTGTACTACTTCTAAGAAAAGGCTTGGAGTTGAACTCAAGGTCTTACAAACGGAAGCAGGTGCCCTTATGATTTTGCATTGTTCTTTTGCATTATATATGACTTTATGCTTTATTGCCAGGTCACAAAACTGCCAGAGAAAGATGGTGACTTGTGAGATTAGGCCGTGTGTTCAGTATGTTTTCATTATCTCGAAATCAGTGCTACACAAGGTTACAGAGTGACGATTGCCTTTCTGACTGACCAGGCATAGACTTACATAATGGGAAGGATGAAGATACTGTCCCAACAGAGAGTGTCCACCCGATAGAATACACGAGTCAGGGAAGAAAGGCAAATATATTGTCACGGTTCCTAGAGTGGACCCACTGGATTGCAGGACTGACCGATCCCAGGCGAGCTGACCAGGTGAAATCGACCCCTATACAGGGAGCGTAAAGAGCAGGCCCGGGGGGAGGGTATACCGCAATAGCTAGTACCAGGGACCGGTTCGTAGGAGACATAGAGACCAAGACAGCTCAGATTGCGGACTGGGAAATGCACAGGGGCCCAGAGCAGAGCAGGGTAATATACCGGAGTTCAGGGCAGAGCAGAGCGCGTACTGGGTAATGGACGGGAGACCAGGACAGAGCAAAGCGAGCACACAGTAATGTACGGGTGACCTGGGCAGAGCAGAGCACACACAGAGTAAAATACGGGAGACCCGAGCAGAGCAGGGCGCGCACTGGGTAATATACAGGAGACCCGGGCAGAGCAGAGCGCGCACTGGGTAATATACCAGAGACCCGGGCAGAGCAGAGCACGCACAGGGTAAAATATATGAGATTCGAGATGAGACGGAGTATACACCCTGGGGAGAGCGCTGGGACCTGAGACACACCAGTACAGATTATGCACCAGAGTGAATCACCAGGAGCCGATGTGAGGGAGAGAGTGCCAGAAATACTGATGCCAGACACAGAGGAGGAGGGCACTTCCGGGTCAGGACACCCGGAAACTGAATAAAGGAATCCAGCAAGCGCGCGCCCGCAGCCTAAGGAGGCACAAGGCGCAGGCGCGGACCGCGGACGCCTCAGGAGGCACGCAAGCCCGGGGACCCCACACAGCCAGCACAGGAGGCCCGAGGAGCGGTGGCAGAGTGTCCAGCCGCGGCGGTAACATATTTGTTCATGTTGTCTATAGTGGTTGCCACAACCAAATTTCAGGTGCACAGAGCTGAGAGAGTGCAAGCACAGGTTTCTTGAAGTAGCTGCCGAAGCCAAAGCAAAGGGAGCACAGCTAGTAGGCTACAGAAGAATGAATGTCTTCACATGAAGTAGCCAGTGGTCCAAAGACCGGTGAAAGATGAAAGTGATCCAGAAAGGGACTGTGACGCTAGTCACTTCTCACGGCCAAGCAGTGAGTCAGCGTGCTCAAGGATTGCAAGCCCTGAGCAGGCTGGGGGGCCCACTCGACATCAGGGACATCAGCACACTATGGGGGCCCAGTTTCTGTGCCAGTGCCGACTCCCATGAGTGGGCCCCCCCGCTTGCTCAGGGCCCTGTCATTTGTGATACTTACCTCTCCCCGTTCCGTCACTGCGGCGTCTTCTGCCTGTGACATTCAGGTCAGGGGACGCTATGATGTCACATCTTTGCGCCCTCTGCCTGAACAGTCACAGTGCAGAGAGCTGGAAGATGGCAACGCTGAGGAGTCTGGAGCAGAGCAGCAAGGAGAGGTGAGTATTTCATATTATTTTTTTTATGTTTGAAGCATTATATATAGGGACCATCATACACTTGAATGAGGCCCATTATACACTGAAGCATAGTATATGGGGCCCATTATACACTGGAGCATCATATATGGGGCACATTATACACTGGAGCAACATATATGGGGCCAATTATATATGGGTCATTATATGGACCCATCATATACTGGAGCATTATATGGAGTCCATCATATAGTGTATGGAACATTATATGGGCCCCTTTATGTATTGAGCAATACATGGGGCTCATTCTTTATGGAGCAATATATGGGGCCCATTATACAGTATGGAGCAATATATGGGGCCTATTATATACTGTATGGAGCAATATATGGGGCCCATTATACAGTATGGAGCATTATATGGGGTCCATTATTCTGTATGGAGCAATATATGGGGCCTACTATATACTGTATGGAACAATATATGGGGCTCATTATTCTGCGTGGAGCAATATATGTGGCTCATTATTCTGTATGGAGCAACATATAGGGCTCATTATTCTGTATGGAGCAAAATATGGGGTCCATGATTCTGTATGGAGCAATATATGGTGCCCATAATACTGTATGGCGCATTATATAGGCTCATTATACTGTATGGAGCATTATATGTGGCTCATTAAACTGTATAGAGCATTATATGGGGCTCATTATTCTGTATGGATCACTATGTTGTGCCCATAATACTGTATGGAACAATATATGGGGCTTATTATTCTGTATGGAGCACTATGTGGTGCCCATAATACTGTATTATGGAGCACTATGTGGTGCCCATAATACTGTATGGAGGACTATGCTGTCCAATTTCTGATCTATTGTAGAATGTACAATAGATATCACTCATGTAATGCAAGAAGTTAAATCTTTGGCATTGTACTATACCTATATTTATTTTTTTGCCGTATCTGTGCATCATGAATTGTGGTATGTGTTAAAGGGGCCCACTGAGACTCTTTCACCCGGGGCCCACGAAAACCTAGAACCTGCCCTGGTCGGAAGCCAGGAGGGTATGTCATAAATAAAAGAAAGAGACAAAAGCGTAGTCAGGTAACGTTCCAAAGTCAGAGTACCGGGATGATAACGGATCAGAGCTGAAGGGGTTAAAAAGGTGGATGGTCAGAATAAAGTCCAAGGTCAGGCAACAGATTAAGCATACAGAACTAAAGGCACAGGAGAGCACAGCACAAACCTCTCAAGCTGAATGTACGTCTGCCAGAGTTCTGGGAGACACAGCTTGTCATGGTTCCTAGAGTGGACCACTGGATCGCGGTACTGTCCGAGCCCAGGCGAGTTGACCAGGTGAAACCGACCCCTGTACAGGGAGCGTTAGGGGTAGGCCCAGGGGGGGGGGGTATACCGCAATAGTTAGTACCAGGGACCGACTCGTAGGAGAAAGAGAGACCAAGACAGCGCAGATTGCGTACTTGGAAATGCACAGGGGACGAGAGCTGAGCAGAGCATGCAATGGGCAATGTACAGGGGACCAGGGCAGAGCGGAGCGCGCATTGGGTAATGTACAGGGGACCAGGGCAGAGTGGAGCGCGCACTGGGTAAAATACAGGAGACCAGAGCAGAGAGCGCACTGGGTAATGTATAGGAGATCAGGGCAGAACAGAGCGCGCACCGGGTAATGTACAGGAGATCAGGGCAGAGCAGAGCGCGCACTGGATAATGTACAGGAGATTCAAGACAAGACAAAGCATGCACCCTGGGGAAAATGCTGGGACCTGAGACACACAAGTACAGAGCATTGCCAAGAGTGAATCACCAGGCACCGATGTGAGGGAGATAGCGCCAGAAATACTGATGCTAGACACAGAGGAGGAGGGCACTTCCGGGTCAGGACACCCGGAAACTGAATAAAGGAATCCAGCAAGCGCGCGCCCGCAGCCTAAGTAGGCACATGGCGCAGACGCGGACCGCGGACACCTCGGGAGGCACGCAAGCCCAGGGACACCCGGCGCGACTCCACACTGCCAGCACAGGAGGCCGAAGGAGCGGTGGCAGAGCAGCCGGCCGCGGCAGTAACAGTACCCACTCCCTTACACCCCTCCTTCTTAAGACCGGCAAGGAACTTTCCGAGGATGCAAGGAGCATGAATGTTTTCTTGGGGCTCCCATGACCTCTCCTCAGGACCAAAACTCTTCCAATCAGTCAATAATAAAGTTCACCCTCTAATCTTCTTCATGGCAAGAATATCTCAAACCTCAAAGTGTTAACGGATGGCGGGGTATGACTGGATGAGGTATGGAAGCAGTTGAGCACCACGGGTTTAAGAAGCGATACATGGAAGACGTAGGGGATACAGAGCGAGGCAGGCAACTTCAACTTGTAGGTAACCTCATTGAGTTGCTTCAAAATTTCAAAGGGACCGATATAACGGGGACTCAGCTTGTAGGATGGAATCTTGAGTCTGATATATTTTGATACAAGCCACACTTTTTCACCCGGAATTTATTTAGGAGAATCCAAGCGCCTCTTGTCCGCATGTCTTTTCATCTTGTAGGAGGCTTTTTTAAGTGAACTCTTGGTCTCCTTCCAGATCTGAGAAAATTCCATCGGCATGGTGTCGGCCACTGGCACACTCGAGACAAGGGGTTCCGGGAGAGGCATGTTGGGGTGTTGACCCGAAACGATGAAGAACAGAGACTTGGCAGAGGATTCACTGGAATGATTGTTATATGCGATCTCCACCCAGGGAAGAAGACTGACCCAATCATCCTGATGAACATTACAGAAGTACCGAAGATAAGAAGTCAGGACCTGGTTCACTCGTTCCACCTGGCAGTTAGTTTGGGGGTGATAGGCCGAGAAAAAATCTAGGGTCACCTTCATGAGTTTGCACAGAGCTCTCCAGAAGCGGCACGTAAATTGCACACCTCTATCGGATACTATGTGTAGAGGGAAGCCATGGTACTTGAAGATATGGCTAATGAAGATTTTCGCCAATTTAGGGGCCGAAGGCAGGCAGGGTAAAGGAACAAAGTGTGCCATTTTAGAAAAACGGTCCACAAGCACAAAAAGAACCGTACAATCCGATGAACATGGTAGATCGGTAATAAAATCCATGGCTATATGCTGCCAGGGAGCTGAGGGCACAGGAAGAAGTTGCAGAAGCCTGGAAGGAAGTTGCCTAGGGATCTTGTTCATGGCACAGGACGGGCAAGAAGCCGTAAAGTCTTCCACATCATGACAGAGAGAAGGCCACCAA
The DNA here is from genome assembly GCA_009801035.1 of Oophaga pumilio. Classification (NCBI taxonomy): domain Eukaryota; kingdom Metazoa; phylum Chordata; class Amphibia; order Anura; family Dendrobatidae; genus Oophaga; species Oophaga pumilio. The sequence continues at coordinate 40,992 of VIAB01019098.1, read as the reverse complement.
TAGTAGCGATAGATGAGGGCCATAGTCTTCTTGACACCCGCATAGCCGGCTAATTTAGAGGAGTGACCCCAGCGGAGAATCCTTATTCTGTTGGCCTCTGCCACAAATGTCTTACCCGGTGGAGGGTTAGAAAGTCTGATCGGAGCTACGGTGATAACACTGGTGGGGTTGATAATATGAGAGGGCTCTTCCTCAGTATCCTCCGACAGGAAGGATCTAGACAATGCGTCTGCTTTGACATTCTTAATGCCTGTCCGAAAGCGGAGTTCGAAGTCAAACCGAGAAAAAAATAAGGACCACCTGGCTTGTTAGGGATTAAGCCTTTGAGCGGACTGAATGTACGATAAATTTTTGTGGTTTGTGTAAATGATGAAAGGATATACTGCTCCCTCCAGGAGATACCGCCATTCCTCCAATGCCAACTTAATGGCCAATAACTCCCTGTCCCCAATGGAATAGTTGCGTTCGGAGGTAGAGAATCCTGTGAAGAAAAAACCACAGGGAACTAAATGACAAGAAGGAGACTTCTGAGAGAGTACAGCACCCGCTCCCGTGGATGAAGTGTCCACCTCAAGAATGAGTGTCTTACTGGCATCTGGACAATGTAATACTGGAGCTTTTGCAAACATCTGTTTTAAGGTTACAAAGGCACTCTCCGCTGCTAACATCCAGACCTTGGGATTGGACACCTTACGGATGAGGGACGAGATTGGCTGAGATAAAGAAGAGAAATGAGGGATAAATTATCGGTAGTAATTCGCAAAGCCAAGGAAACGTTGTATAGCTTTAATTCTTTGAGGTCGTGGCCAGTTGAGGATGGTGGACACCTTCTCTAGATCCATCATAAGACAAGAATCGGAGATAATAAATCCCAAAAAAGGCAACGAGGTCTGTTCAAAGATGCACTTCTCGAATTTGGCGTAGAGATGATTCTTCCTTAGCAATAACTGGCGAACATTCCTTCTGTGAGTAGGAAGATCCGGAGAAAAAACCAAGATGTTGTCCAGGTAAACCACAAAACAAGAATATAAGAGGTCCTGAAAAATGTCATTAACGAACTCCTGAAAAACTGCAGGAGTGTTGCAGAGGCCGAAGGGCATGACCAGGTACTCGTAAAGGCCGTCCTGGGTATTAAATGCGGTCTTTCACTGATCTCCGGCACGAATCAGGACCAGATTGTAAGCCCTGTGAAGATCGAGTTTAGTGAAGATCCAGGCTCCCCGTAGTCGATCAAAAACCTCAGGGATTAGCAGCAGAGGGTACTTATTCTTGATGGTAATGTCATTAAGACCTCTGTAATCGATGCAGTGGCGAAGGGAGCCATCTCTCTTTTTGACAAAAAAGAATCCGGCGCCAGCAGGAGAGGTAGACTTCCGGATAAAGCCTTTGGCCAAATTTTCCTGGATATAATCCGACATAGCCCTTGTTTCGGCTGGGGAGAGAGGGTAGATTCTACCTCTGGGGGGGAGTAGAACCATGAATAAGGTCAATCGGGCAGTCGTAGGCACGATGTGGAGGAAGGGTCTCTGCCTCCTTCTTGCAGAAGACATCGGCGAAGGACCAATAGGCGGTTGGTAATCCGACTGGAACGGAAGCAGGTCGAGAACCTCCGACAGGACGAACGGATGGTAGACAACAATCCTGGCCGTTCTGATCCCAGCGCAGAATGTCCCCGGACCGCCAATCAAGGATCGGTTCGTGTGCCCTTAACCAGGGAAGACCAAGAAGAATGGCATGAGATAAGTGAGACAATACGTAGAATGCAATTTTCTCGTGAGGCAAGGCTCCAATCTGCAGCTCTACCTCTTCAGTAACCTTAGTTACGGTCTCTCGCAGGGGTCTACTGTCCACCGAAGAAATCAACCGTGAGTTTGCCAGATCCTTGACCGGAATGTGGTATTTGTTGACCTCTTCGAGACCTATGAAGTTCCCTGCCGCACCCGAATCCACGTAAGCCACCTTCGAGTATCGCTTAGGGCCTAAATTAATCTGGACCGATAGGATCAGAGGTGGAGAGTAATCATGTTCACCTAGGGAGGCCTCTACTACCAGACCTAGATGGAAGAGTTTCCAGGACGCACCGGACAAGAATGAAATAAATGAGAGGCGCTGCCACGGTAGAAGCATAGACCTTGCGCGACTCTTTCTCTCCGACGCTGCTCCGCCATCTTGACCCAATCCACTTACATAGGTTCAGGCGTGGATGCGGGAGACGACACAGTAGGTCGGGAATGGGAGGCCTAAAGGTGCTAGGAGATTAGCGATTAAACTTACGCTCTCTAGCAGCCTCGCGTGAATGCTCTTGAAAACGTAAGTCAATATGCGTGGCCAGAAAGAATAAATCCTCTAAGGAGGTAGGAGTTTCTCAACTGGCAAGTTCATCCTTGATACGACCTGATAAGCCCCTCCAAAAAACCCCGACCAGCGCCTCGTTATTCCAACTCAACTCTGAGGATAGCGTGCGGAAACGAATGGCGTATTGCCCATCCGTAAGGAAGCCTTGTAGATTAAAAAGAGATTCTGTAGCCGAAGCTACGCGACCTGGTTCGTCAAATACCTTACGAAAGGTCTCCAAAAAAGTAGGCAATAGAGAAGTTATGGGATCATCACGCTCCCATATTGGATGAACCCAAGCCAAAGCCTCTCCCTCCAAATGTGATACCACAAAGGCCACCTTAGACCGGTTGGTAGGGTACTGCTGGGGTAATAATTCAAAGTGAAGACAGCACTGGTTCAAAAAACCCCGACATAGCTTGGGATCACCACTATACCAAGGTGGTTTACCCAGACGAGGAAGAGGATGAGAAGCGCTAGAGTCACGGGACAAGACCTGCGTAGAAGCCGTGGCGGTAGACTGCAGGGAGAGCAGATGATCATTCACCGAGGCCATATAACCCAATATGTGGGTCTGTGTATCACGCTGCTGAACGAGCTCCTGCTGGAGACTTGCAAGCTGGGTAGCACTATTTGGGTCAGCAGCTTGTAGGGTGAACAACCGAGATTCCATGGACTCTAAGAAGGACATGATCCGACTCTGGTTCTCCCGCAAAAATAGCAACTCTCTTTGAGCGGCCGTAGAGGCAATAGCGGGATCCATGACCTGGTGATTCTGTCACGGTTCCTAGAGTGGACCCACTGGATCGCAGTACCGACCGAACCAGGGTGAGCTGACTAGGTGAAACCGACTACTATACAGGGAGCGTTATGGGCAGGCCCGGGGGGAGGGTATACTGCAATAGCTAGTACCAGGGACCGGCTCGTCGGAGACAGAGAGACCGAGATGGCGCAGATTGCACACTGGGAAATGCACAGGGGCCCAGAGCTGAGCAGAGCGCACACTGGGTAATGTACAGGAGACCAGGGCATAGCAGAGCGCGCACTGGGTAATGCACAGGGGACCAGGGCAGAGCGGAGCGTGCACTGGGTAAAGTACAGGAGACCAGGGCAGAGCAGAGCGTGCACTGGGTAATGTACAGGGGACCAGGGCAGAGCGGAGCTCGCACTGAGTAAATTACAGGAGACCAGGGCAGAGCAGAGCGCACACTGGGTAATGTATAGGAGATCAGGGCAGAGCAGAGCGCGCACTGAGTAATGTACAGGAGATCAGGGCAGAGCAGAGCGCGCACTGGATAATGTACAGGAGATTCAAGGTTAGACAAAGCATGCACCCTGGGGAGAGTGCTGGGACCTGAGACACACCAGTACAGAGCATGCACAAAAATGAATCACGAGGCGCCGATGTGAGGGAGACAGCGCCAAAAATACTGACGCCAGACACAGAGGAGGAAGGCATTTCCCGGTCAAGACACCCGGAAACTTAATAAAGGAATCCATCAAGTGCGCGCCCGCAGCCTAAGGAGGCACACGGTGCAGGCGTGGACCGCGAACGCCTCGGGAGGAATGCAAGCCTGGGGACACCCGGTGCAACCCCACACCGCCAGCACAGGAGGCCCGAGGAGCAGCTGCAGAGCGGCCGGCCGTGGCGGTAACACAGCTCTGTTATGAAGCATGGCCATTAACTGGAATAATGAACACATGGAGACAGCTGACTCCTCACAGTCTCAGATTGGATAGTTGAGCTGTTAATCAACACACTGACAGCTCAGCATGCCCCTGTACCAGATTGGATGGCCAATCTGTCAATCAAAGTACTGACAGCTTCAGCACACCTCTAAACCAGATTGAATGGCCATGCTGTCAGTAGCTGCATCCCAGACACACTGAGGGATGGAACCGTGACAAAAACCTTTAAGTGTGTAAGTAGGTTCTGTGAGGTTGAGGGTCTGGAGCGCATGTCAAGCACATGTTAGGACAGGAACATACAGATGTGTAACCTGACAATGTGAGAACAAAGGCCTAAAGTGCAGAGACAGATAGAGAATTGTGATGTAGAGTGCTGCAAAACCAAAAAAATGAGCCGGAGCATAAGTTGGCATATGTAGAATATGTAAGAGCATGTTCACACTGCGCCCATTTCCCTGACAAAACCCAAGGAAAAAACAAAATAGCTTTTACGCTTTTTTTTATCATGATAGTGTTTACTAAGTACTCAATAATGTTATTTACATTTGCTATTACTACATATTAATTTACTTACTACAGGGTATTTCCTCATTTTGTTTTTTTCTTGGGTTTTGTCTGTGAAATATCCACAGTGTGAACGTGCTCTCACACAATGCATTGATACCAACTTATACTCAGGCTCATTTCTTTGGTTTTGCTGTAGTTTTTTTGTACTTTGTGCAAACAGGGGTGTGGCTTCCCTTTTCTGAGCTAGGCATATAATCTATATAGCTTCTCATAGTCGGGTGTCTGAACAGTCGGGCCCTTGTCCTGCTCTGCCCTTAGTCACATTGAGGTCACTTGACACAAGATGAGGTTTTAATACTAGAGACAGGTTAGGACCGTCCCGATGGGTGCACCTTGTCCTGGTGGGGATTGCTTTTACGCTTTTTTGTTCAAAATAGTGCCAAATGTTATTTACTTATTTACATATTTACATACTATAGGGTATATATGTTCATTTTGGTATTTTATTAGGTTTTTGTCTGTAGAGTGCTGCAGTAATATACCAGTGTGAGGTTGAGCATCATGGAGACAACTGGAGAAGTTGTCCTAAGTGTGTACTGAAAGTTTTGTTTAGAAGTCCAGCATTTTTGAGGTACTGACTCAAGTTCAGACTCAATAGTAGGAAGGATGGATCGACAAGAAACTAAATAATTTTGGGAACAGTTATATTGTTTTGCAATCTTCAAAGTACACATGCCTCCAAGTGACGTTGAACTGTTTCTATCACTTGGTTTCTTGTTGTGGAGCCACTAAACGTTCAGTGCACACTAAAAAGGAAGAAAATGATATCCAGTCTGCCTCTCGTACAATAAGATACACTGTCTGGCTGCAAATATCCTCCTTCCTCCGCCTTATATGTTGTAATGGACTCATCTGCTAAGTTGGATTTGCTAAGCCATATGTCAAGGTTTAGCAGCACGGACCAGAGGTCTTGATGCAGCAGAGCTGGAATAGCTGGACTGCACATAGAACAATGATGACCAGTCAATCTGGATATGCAGGATGGCACGTGGACCTGCAGAACTGAAAGTATTAGATGAGGCAAAATCAAGTGTGCGGATAGTACCTTGGAATAGCGGAAACAAGTAGGCAGTCTGGAACCTTGATGCAGCAGAGTTGAATTTGCAAATTCAATACCAGAGATAGGTTGGTTGTCAGGTGCAAGGTTGTAGCAGAGATAAATGTGTGTACAGGAACAGCAGAGTTGAATAGAAAATAAGGCACTTTGTTGCAGAAGTGCACATAGAACACAAAATCATCAGAGTTTATTTTATGCCAGAAGAGGAAGATTAGCTTGTCGTTCCAATATACTTTAGATGGGCATGGACTGAGACCCAAATTCAGATCTGCCAGATGGAAGTACACAGGCCCACTTGCTAGTGAACGCGAAGCATGGTTTTGGATTACGACATATAACAAATACAGAATATGAACTGCTGTAAACTGTTATCTGTAGATAAATAAATATAAATTTCCCTACAGGAAAATCTTCAGTGCTTTTGACAGGAGATAGTGAACTATGTCTGCACCTGTCCTCAAGAAAGATCAAAATGTACTGTAATATAAAGTGTACCTGAATTTTATATAAAAAAATATGTAAAATATCATGGTCATCCTGCCATCTCACAAGGTAAAACTGCTTTTGGTGCACATACCAGTCTCATATGTGCAGGAATTGTCCTGGTTCTCTGCTTGACTGGGCGTTTCATCTGCATCAGCATTCTGCCAGCACTGTAGGTGCTAGAAATATATATTCCCTATCTTCGCAGTATGCATTGCACCCACCATTGTCCAATAGCTTGCCTGCCCTGAACTGAAAGCCTGCCTCTCTGACTTGTATAATAATAATAATAATAACAATTTTATTTCTATAGCGCCAACATATTCCGCAGCACTTTACATTATAGAGGGGACTTGTACAGACAATAGACATTATAGCATAACAATAAACACAGATCAAAGTAGATACCAAGAGGAAAGAGGGCCCTGCTCGCAAGCTTACAATCTATGAGGAAAAAGGGGAGACACAGAAGGTGGATGGTAACATTGCTTTCATTGTTCGAACCAGCCATAGTGTAAGAATCGGGTGTTCATATAATTCTGCATGAACCAGTTAACAGTCAAAGTATGTAACAGTACAGACATAGAGGACTATTAAATGCATAAAGCAGGTGAGAACATAATACGAGGTACCTGATTATGGTAAAAAAAAATTTTTGAATGGGCCAAGAGGGATAGTTAGGTTAATGCGTTGAGGCGGTAGGCCAATCTGAACAAATGCGTTTTTACGGCACTCTTAAAACTGTGGGGATTTTGGATTAATCGTATTAACGTGGGTAGTCCATTCCAAAGAATTGGCGCAGCACGTGAAAAGTCTTGGAGACGAGAGTGAGAGGTTCTGATTATTGAGGATGCTAACCTCAGGTCATTAGGAGAACGGAGGGCACGGGTAGGGTGGTAGACTGAGATGAGGGAAGAGATGTAGGGTGGTGCTGACCCATGGAGTGCTTTGTGGGTGAGGGTAATAAGATTGTACTGGATTCTGTAATGAATGGGTATAATGATTGGCACAAGGTAGAGGCATCAGTATAACGATTGGTGAAAGAATATGATCCTGAAGGCAGCATTCAAGACAGATTGGAGAGGAGAGAGTTTGGTAAGAGGGAGACCGATTAGTAGAGACTTACAATAGTCCAGACGAGAATGAATAAGAGAGACAGTAAGGGTTTTTGCAGAGTCGAAAGTAAGAAAAGGTCGAATTCTAGAGATGTTTTTGAGGTGCAGATAACAAGAGCGAGCAAGTGATTGGATGTGGGGGGTGAATGAAAACTTGTAATCTAGAATAATCAAAATTTTTGTTAGGTGAGAGGTGACAGCAGGGGAAAGGGACTGGAGGAGATGTGATGAAATGGGGTCACTGTCGCAAGTAGTAGGGCGAGACGATGCAAGGAGCCTGATTACTTCTTCTTCTGTGACTGGATCAAAATCAGAGAGTGAGCTAGATGCAGTGGGGGAGGGAGGACAGTGCATGGTATGAGGGGATTGGGAGATAATTTCCTGTCGGATGTGGTCAATTTTTTCTTTGAAATAATTGGCCAGATCATCAGCACAGAGATCTGTGGTTGGGGCCTTCACTTTTGGGTTGAGTAGGGAGTGAAAAGTATCAAAGAGACGTTTAGGGTTATTGGATAGTGAGGTAATGAGGGTGTTGAAGTAAGTTTGTTTGGAGAGGAGAAGGGCAGAGTTGTATGTTTTGAGCATAAACTTGTAATGGATAAAATCTCCGGGTAGATTAGATTTTCTCCACAAACGTTCGGCGCACCTGGAGCACCGCTGCAGGAAACGTGTTTGCAGCGTGTGCCACGGTTGTCAGCGTCTGTGTCGTATTGTATGCAGTTTAAGAAAGAGGATAGCACGAGCAGATACAGAGTACTGCCCCCACTTAATATAGTGGGTCAAAGATCTAGCCCATCTTCCTATAAAAAGGTAAAGAACCCCCCCCCCACTTCTAGTACAGAGACAAAGACTCGCCCTCATTTCCTGTAGAGAGACATAGACCCATCCCACTTCCTGTAGAAAGACAAAAACCACCCCACTTCCTGTAGAGAGCAAAAGACCTGCCCCCATTTCCTGTAGAGAGGAAAAGACCTGCCCCCACTTCCTGTAGAAAAACAAAGACCGGCCCCCACTTTCTCTAGAGAGAAAAAGATCTGTCCCCACTTTCTGTAGAGAAACAACAACCCATGCCCACTTTCTGTACAGAGACATAAACCCGCCCCCAGAGAGAAAAATAACTGCCCTCACTTCCTGCTGAGAGACAAATATTGTGGTATGTGAGAATAAAAAAAACTGGCACTGACCATCCCTTAAAATCTTCCTGTGCTAGTAAAGGTTAAAAAACGTGGCAGCAGGCTGAGAGTCCAACTCTGTATGGACAATGGACATTTCGCACTCCTTATTCAGGACGCATTGAAGTGCAGAGGAGCGCAAAATGGCCATTGTCCATACTCAGTTGCACTCTCAGACTGCTGCCACGTTTTAACCTTTGCGAATAAAGGAAGATTTTAAGGGATGGTGAGTGTCAGTTTTTTGTAATGTCACATTCCTTGTATTTGTTTGTTCTGGCAACCGTGATCCCAGCTGTCCTCTGGTTTTTCTAAGACAAGGCAAGTTTTGGTGCTGATTTTTTTTTTATCAGACTACTGTAGGGAGGCAAGTACCCATCCCCACTTCCTATAGAGAGACAAATACCCACCCCCATTTACTGTAGAGAGACAAAAACACCCCCCACTTACTGTAGAGAGTGAAAACCCACCCCCACACCAAAAGAGAAACAAAGACCCACCCCTACTTCTTGCAGAGACAAAGACCCTCCCTCATTTCCTGTATTGAGACAAAGACTAATACCGATTTCCTGTAGAGAGATAAAGACCCATCCCCACACCCTGTAGAGATACAAAGACCCACACCCTTATCCTGTAGAGAGACAAAGACCCATCCCCACTTCCTGTAGAGAGACAAAGACCAACACCGATTTCCTGTAGAGAGACAAAGACCAACACTGACTTCCTGTAGAGAGACAAAGGCCCACCCCCTCTTCCTTTAGAGACACAAAGATCCCCCTCCACACTTCCTGTAGAGAGACAAAGACCGACCCCACTTCCTGTGGAGAGACGAAGAATAACACTGAATTCCTGTAGATATACAAAGACCAACACTAACTTCCTGTAGAGAGACAAAGACCCAACCCCACTTCCTGTAGAAAGACAAAGACCCACCCCCACTTCTGATAGAAAAACAAAAACTTACACCCACTTCCTGTAGAAAAACAAAGACCCATCCCCACTTCCTATAGAGAGACAAACCCAAGCCAACATTCTCTGGACTACCATAGTCCTTCTCCCTCATTTGAATATCAATTCAGAAGTTGATTTCTCTGGTCTGTAATACCATACACATTCTGAAGACAGGGGTAGTGCTGTTTTTGAAGAAGAAAATAACATTTGGTATTTTTGTGTTTTGTAACAATGGCCAATGCAAACTGTATAAAGATCAACATTTGGTAATATTGTCAACAGCATATACCCTCTTTACATAGGGAAATGTGCTGCCCACAACAATGATCTAGCATGCTATAAATAGCTGTAATCGGAGTGCTGCGTAGATATGTGTGACAAGTTCAGTCTGAACAGCTGAAGTAAGAATTTCTGTACTTGTAATACTGATATTCATTGCAGCTTCTATATCAAAGTGTGCGGATTTCCTGTTTTTTGCCCACTGTGGTACTACAATGTATTCACAAGAAGCTGTAAAACAATAAGTTCAGCCTTAGCTTCAGGCTTCTTCTTCAAGTGACTTCTTAAATCTCAGAAATACATTTACCAGAATCGAGATTTATTGTCAATTAGACCCGAAAAGCGTACAACAAAAAATACCGCCCAAGGCCACGAGCTAAGTGCACCTTAGTTCACCAAATGTGTGGCATCTCATCATCAATTTGCAGAAAACTTTACAAACTTTGCAGAAAATTTGCAGTTAAACTCTTGTGCTTTTGGTCTGTGTTTTTTTAGTGTAAGCAAAATATATGTGAATATTCACTTAAGGATTCAAAGTTATAAAGTACAAATTCAGTCCTGCTGAGACCAGTAGATTCACAAATGATCACCACCGACAGCACTGTCACAATTTTTCCCTAAATAACAACTGTACATAGAACAGCATTGCTGGACAATTCTAATTGTTTTTTTTATTATACTCACAAGAATATATTACTTAAAAATACATTAAAAAATACATCAAACACACTAGTTTCTATCACTTTGTGTTATGTTTCGGTAGCTGAGGAGGACAGGAACAACAGCAGTGCAGCCGAACACCTGAGATGTTGGTAACTGATGGGTTGCAGATTCCTAAACTAACGACACAACTAGAGGTAGCCGTGGAGCGTTCCTACGTTGATCCTAGACGCCTCGTCACAGCCTGAGAGATAACTACACCTAAAGGCAGAAACATGAAAGCTATCTGCCCCGGAGCAGATCCCCAAAGAAAATAGGAAGCCCCCAAATATATAATGGCGGTTAGACAAGATGAAAATACAAACATAGGCAGAAAATAGACTGAGCAAATGCTGGGGCCACAAGCTGACTAAATAGGATAGGACAGGAGAGATTACTTTCTGCAACCCAGAAAACCCTACAAAAATCCAACAATTCTGATTACAAAAATACTGAGATCACACGATCTCGCCACCCACTAAATCAGATCTCAGTGTGAACAAAAACCAAGCTGCAGCCGCTGAAAAAACAGGAAAAAGCAAATGAGCAAATAACAGTGACTGCAGAAAAACTGTGAGGAGCTCAGGCCCCAGGAGGGGACCTGGCTGACCTCCACAAAAGTGCAGAAAACAATGGAAAAAGCAAGCACAAAAAGAAAAGCAAAAAATATCTTATCTGAAAGCATGAGATGCAGGCAAGCCCCCAGCAATCTTCCAAATGAACCAGGAACCACAATTGAGACAAGAACAATTGATCATCGGCAACCATCATGGTAGGGAACCTCCCTTATATCAGACCAGTCCGTGATTCCAGATTGCCACTCCTCGCTGAAAGGTTCAGTACTGTCTGTAACCACCAGAGGGAGCCTCTGCTCAGAAACCATCTCTAGCACATTCATAACAACTTTGGGTTTTGCTTATTGGCTTCTTCTGGGGGCAAGAGCTTGGTACCTCTTAAAGTTAACTAATGTAAATGAGCAGTCATTGTTGGGTAATTTTGACATTGTTTTTAATTATTTCAATAGCCTGAATGATTTTTTTCTGCATTTTTAATAACTTTTAAGAACTGACAATAGATCACATAATCGAGTCATCCTCAAAACAAAAGTGAACATAAACCACCATAATGGTAGTGTTTTAGACCTTTTTGGCCAACTGGCTTCTTTGTGTTATCGCTACAATCCAAGTGCTGCTGGGCATCAATGTTAATGCCGTTATGTATGAATTTTCCTTCCTAATGCTATTTACAATTGGTCTGCAATGTTTTTTAGGTTTCTGGGTAAGCGTGATTTTGTTCGTGCAGGTGGTTTCAGAAGTGTATCCAATGCTTTCTCTGTGCCAAATCCAATGTTGTTATTGTTCTTTAGGATCAGATTTTTACTGGCTTTGTTCTTGTCTTCTCCACAGCCAAAAACCTTCAAACTGCACAAAATCCCTCCAGGTATCTGAGGTTGACTTGTCAGTTGTGAACTCGCCAAAAACTCTAAAAATTAAAACAATGGATTCATTGATCTGTCGGAAAAAAAGTGCCCAAGGTAACCTTCTGAGTTTCTTCTGTTCAGCACTGTGGACCTAATATACATTGGCCAATTTACTCGCTAAGTACCTTATTTTTACTGTGTATAGCAATATTACAGTACTAGTTTTCGGATTTTCCATATGTACATAGTACATATGTCCATGTGCATTTCCCTATTTTCTATGGCAGTAATTCAGTTCCAATTTTCTAAATTTACCATTTCTGAATGCATAAAATGCAACTTTGGCTTCAGGAATCAGCACTTTTTTTTTCTCTTTAGAGACACAAAATCACAAAGTTTTTCCCATCATGCTATTAAATACTGGAAAGTACAAAGATTCAAGGTTACAAATGGCCTTTGAAACTGGATTGGCATAGATCAGCTGTTTCTGGCCAGTTGTTCTATGACTAAGCAGATCACAACTGATGACAAAATTGAGCACTTAGTCTTGACACCAATCTAGAGTCTATAGCCAGATCTAGAAGCGCTGCATGCAAAGTCTTTGACCCATGTCTATGGCCAGTCCGGTGAAATGTAGAGTGGCAGTCAACCAATCAGCCGATGCATCCAGCTGGAGAATACATCATTCTCTGGTTGACTGTGTTGGCCTGTTTTTTTGAGACTCCCATTTTCTACATATTTGTGGATCTCTGAGGTCCCAAGCATCTATGAGATATTTATGGCAAATCCTGTAGAACCATAAAGTGAGAATACGTTAGGAGCTTTTAAGACTTGAGCCATGTAAGTTTGTGGAACACAGCACATTACTTAAAAACGTGAAAGGTTTTTTTTTAACCCTTCTCGGCGTTGGCCATCTTTCGGTTTTAAGTTTTAATTTTTTCTCCCCTCCTTCCAAGAGTCATAACTTTTTTATATTTTCCAAGTGATGTAGCCATAGGATGGTTTGGTATTTGCAGGATGAATTGTTACTTTTGAATGACTTCATTCTCTTTAATGAAAAATAAACCAAAAAATGGGAAAAGAAATTCCAAGTGGGATGAAATGGTGATGATTAACACAATTCTGCCATTTCTTTTTTTGGGCAGTTCATTTTTACTGCACAAATCATGCAGTAAAAATGACCAGGCAACATGATTCTTCAAGTTGGGAGATTTTGCTAAATGAAATTCTCCCTGCACAATCAGTAACAATCCCAAAAAGAAGGAAGAATTGTAAGCATTTAAAGGGAATCTGTCACCCCAAAATAGCCATATCAGATAAAGATATGGCTGAATAGTGCGTCCCATAACTAAGCTAACGGTGGGTATCATATATCATGATACCCCCGTTTTCATATCAAAATACCTTTTTAAAGTTGGTGATTGTATGTGTCAATCACTGCAGTCAGGTCAGGAGGGCGGCGGTTATCATGTTCTCCCCCGCCCCCGCTCCTCGTCATCTGTTGCGTTACTCCGTCTGTGAATACCACAGACGGCGTTATGTTCCCGCAATTGCGCAATTCAAAATCCGGCCCGGCGCATGCGCAGTATGCTTTGCCCAACATTGGGCAAAGCATAAAATGACTACAGCGCATGCGCTAGTCATTCCTTGCCCTGGAAATTACTGCTTGCCTTGGACGACTTCCAGGGCAAGGAAAGACTAGCGCATGCGCTGTAGTCATTTTATGCTTTGCCCAGTGTTGGGCAAAGCATACTGCGCATGCGCCGGGCCAGATTTTGAATTGCGCAATTGCGGGAACCTAATGCCGTCTGTGGTATTCACAGACGGCGTAACGCAACAGATGACGAGGAGCGGGGGAGGACATGAAAACCGCTGCCCTCCTGACCTGACTGCAGTGATTGACACATACAATCACCAACTTTAAAAAGGTATTTTGATATGAAAACGGGGGTATCATGATATATGATACCCACCGTTAGCTTAGTTATGGGACGCACTATTCAGCCATATCTTTATCTGATATGGCTATTTTGGGGTGACAGATTCCCTTTAAAGAGACCAGAATGGATGAACCCAAAACTTAATCACTTGTTAAAAAAAAAGAAAAAAGAAATTTATATTGAACGGAAAGAGGAGGCATATCTAAAGAAGAATATAATGCTGTCTGCAGGGAATGGAGGGCAAGAGATAGAAGGGCTAAAGCCAGTAATGAAGTGAGGCTTGCAAAGGAGACCAAAAGCAGTAAAAAAGATTTGGGGGATATGTCAAAAGCAAAAGAAAAGTCAAAGATGCTATAAGATTTTTACAGGATGAAAAGGGTGAAATGGTCAAAAATGATGTGAGAAGCCGCACTTTTAAATTGTTATTTTGCTTCTGAGTTCTCTAAGAAAGCAATTGTAGCATCAACTGATCTTCACGGTGCCATTGAAGGAATAAAAGAATTCACACTATCTATAAACAGAGAGATGGTGAGGGAACACTTAGCTAATTTAAATGAATTTAAATCTCCTGGTGCAGATGAATTACATCCTAGGGTACTGAAAGAGTTAGCAGAGGAAATTGCAGAACCACTAGGCCAGCATCTTTGAAAATTCCCAGACAACAGAAGTTCCAGAAGATTGGAGAAGGACAAATGTTGTCCCTATCTTCAAAAAAGGAAAGAAGACGGAGCCAGGAAATGACAGGCGAGTGAGCCTCACTTCTATACCAGGAAAGATATTTGAACAAATTATTAAACAGCATGTATGTAAGTACTTGGATAAGAATACAGTAACTAACCAGAGCCAGCATTGGTTTGTAGCAAACAAGTCATGCCAGACTAATCTAATTTATTTCCATGATGGAATCACTGACTGTCATGTGTGCATTGCCACGAAGATCGTCGCGGTTGCACATTCTGACTTCTCACAGCTGAGTTGCTGTTTCTTTGTGTTTGGCAGTTAGGGAGTTAATTCTGTCTGTGCTCAGTTCTGGGACTGGGTGCAGTTTCTCCCGGCTGCAATTGATTATTTGTTGATTGGTTTCCTTTAAATCCCTGGTTGTCTGCTTTGGGAGTTGCCAGTGAAATTCTTCATGCAGACCACAGATAGGATTGAATCTGTATAGACTTTAGTTAAAGAGCTCCTTAGTTGTTTTAAGCTCACATTGCTTAGAGTTTTATATCCCAGACCATTTATGTTTCTTCTGTGTTTGAGTGTGTATGCAAGTCTGTGTGATCTCCAGTCTGTCTTATATGTCTAATCTGTGTATTTAGCAGAGATCAGCCCATATCCCTTTGGTGGTAATCAGGATCCTTCTTAGGACTGATTACAGGGTTCAGGGACTGATAGGAGACAGGGTTAGGCTGGAGACTTGGACCTCTGAACCATTATCAGTACCTCCAAGGTGAGGGATTAGTTAGGACCCCAGTTTAGGGTCAGGTTAGACCCCGGTCCTCCTCTTTCCTGTGACAGCGTATCAAGTCCTCAAGATTAACCCTGAGTTCAACGGATATTGTGTCAGGTAAATCTATTCTATATTTACATGCTGATGTTGCTAATCTATATGTTGTATAGAGTGTTGTTCCTGTAAGAATAGTTTACTGACATCGTACACATATCATTAGACAGCGTGACACTGACTTCGTGGATCAGTGAAATGCGGCAGATATAGTATATCTCAACTTCAGCAAAGCATTTGACAAATTGGCTCATACTATCCTTATTGAAAAAATTACCAAGTATGGGATTGACAAGGCTACGGTTAGGTGAATTCATAACTGACTCAGTGATCATACTCAAAGAGTGGTAATAAATGGCTGCACATCCAATTGGAAGAGTTTTTCAATTGGGGTACCACGAGGCTCTGTCCTGACACTAGTGTTGTTCAACATATTTATAAATGACCTACATAAGATAACAGAAGGTAAACTGTCAGATTTGCAGATGATGCAAAGATAGGAGGGATAGCTAAAGCCCCCGTCACACACAGAGATCTCGCTAGCGAGATCGCTGCTGAGTCACTAGTTTTGTGACGCAACAGCGATCTCCCCAGTGATATCGCTGTGTGTGACATTCAGCGACGATCAGCCCCCCTGCTGGGTATCGCTGATCGTCGCTGAATGTCCTGGACATTTTTTGATTGTTGGTCTCCTGCTGGCCAGCACGCATCGCTGCATGTGGCAGGCAGGAGACCAGCGATCAGCTGGTAACCAAGGTACACATCGGGTTTCCAGGCGCCGGGCGGCGCCTGGAACCCGATGTGTACATTGGATACCAGTGCGCTGCTGCAGGGGAGCTGGTAACAAATGTACACATCGGGTTTCCAGGTGCCTCGCAGCGCCTGGAAACCCGATGTGTACCTTGGTTACCAGGTCCCTGCACTAGCGGGCTGGTATCCAACGTACACTGCGGGTAACTAAGCGACGTTACCCGCAGTGTCGCTGTCCTGATCGCTGCCTGAGCTGCCTGCCTGATTGAGCAGCAATCATGTAGTGACACACCAGCGATCCTGACAAGTGCATATCGCTGTCGGGATCGCTGGTGTGTCGCTATGTGTGACAGGGCCCTAACACTAGAGAAGATAGAGAAAGCTTTCAGAAAGATAAAGAAAAGCTTGAACAATAGGCAGTGACTAATAGAATGGTATTTAACAGGGAGAAATGCAAGATTCTACACCTGGGCAAGAAAAACGAAAATTACATCTACAGAATGGGAGGAAAAGAGCTAAGCAACAGCACATGTGAAAAAGACTTGAGTATACTAATAGATCAAAGATGGCACATGAGTAAGCAGTGTGATGCAGCAGTAAAAAAGGCAAACACAGTTCTAAGATCTATTGAGAAAAGCAAGGAGTCTAGATCATGTGAAGTAATTATTCCTCTCTACTCCTCCTTGGCCAGGCCGTATATGGAATACTGTGTTCAGTTCTGGACACCACATTTAAAAAAACATTGAAACACTGGAGCAAATTCAGAGAAGAGCTACCAGGATGGTGAGCAGACTGCAAAGTATGTCCTACGAGGAACGGTTAAAGGATCTGGAAATGTTTAGTTTGCAAAAAAGAAGACTAAGAGGAGACCTAATAGCTGCCTACAAATACTGCAATATCTGAAGGGCTGTTTCAGTGTAGAGGGATCATCCTTATTCTCATTTGCACATGGAAACATGAAAAGCAAAGGAATTCAACTGAAACGGAGGAGACACAGATTAGATATTAGAAAACATTTTTTGATAGTGAGGGTGATCAATGAGTGGAACAGGCTGCCACGAGAGGTGGTGACTTCTCCTTAAAGGGAAGTCTTCAAACAGAGGCTGGACAGACATCTATCTGGGATGGTTTAGTGAATCCTGCATTGAGCACGATGACCCCGGAGGTTCCTTCCAATTCTCACATTCTATGATTCTAAGTCAATACAATTTCTTGCTAGGCAAGTTGAAGTTTTTATTTGCAACATTTTGGGGTACATACAATGTTTTCATTGCAATTTTTTGGCATGTGCTGCAACAGAAAAAAGGCCAGCATTTACTGTGTGAGTTCAATCTCTTTTTATCTTGATAGATCAGACTTTTGCAAACATGGCGATACTGGATATTCTCCTATTTTTTCTTGATTCTTAAATGAAGAAATTGGGGAGTGAAAGTTTTATGTTCTTTTTTATTTTTTACTATTTTTAAACTTTGTTTTTCAATTTTTATTTTTATTTTTAGTCCCCTTACAGGAATTAAACCTGCTATTGTTTGATCACATCTTCAATATACTGCACTACCCATTATTGAAGTATAAAGCTAAAGTTTATGTAACGTCTGGGCTTTTTCCTGAACTATTTCATATAGACTGGGACAAAGACAAGAAAGTCATGTGGATTTGCTAGGAATGTCTGACCCAGTGCTTTACCTGATAGCTGAGAACACTGAGGCTAAGTGCACACGTTCAGGAATGTTTGCAGAATATTCCTGAGCAAAACCAGACTTTTTTCGCGGTAAAAACGTGCGTTTTTTGCTCGGATTTTGCATGTTTTTACGCGTTTTTTGAGCGGATTTTGCGCGTTTTTACTGCGATTTTTCCCTGAACTTTCTAGGTCAATAATATAGCAGGAAAAACGCTAGAATTCTGCGAAATTAATGAACATGTTGCTTCTTTTTCCGCGATGCGTTTTTTTCGCGAAAAAAACGCACCATGTGCAAAAAAATTGCAGAATTCATTCTAAATGATAGGATGCTTAATTCATGCGTTTTTTACTCATTTTTTGCCGCGAAAAAACGAGAAAAAAAACACGAATAATCCTGAACGTGTGCACTTAGCCTTACTGCTTGGTTTGTGGCCAGACACCAAGCTCTGTATTCCGCTTTGCTCTGTGATCCATAATATTACTGTATGATGTGTATGAAGATAATAAACCTGATTGTGAACAGGGTAATACCTAGTGCGCTGTGTTGGAAGGAAAGTTCTCATATACAAAGGGAGCAAAGAATATTGAGGCACCTATTGGACCTTTTTTTCCTATTTATCCACAAGAACTTTATGAGGTAAGACACTGATGCTGGGGGAAGGCCAGGCTCACAATCTCTAGTTCATCCCAAAGGTGTTGGATATGTTTGGTGTCAGATCTCTGTGCATCCGGTCTTGTTCTTCCATCAACCGCCCCCTTCATGTCGGTATAAACCTCTTTCACTGGGCACCGTCATGGGGAACAGAAAAGGGCAAACTCCAAACTGTTCCCACGAAGCTGGAAGCTACAATTGTCCTCAATGTCTTTTGCTGAAGCATTAAGATTTACCTTCTCTAAAACTAAGGGGCCGAGCGAGGCCGCCCCCTAATAACAGCCCCTAGCATTATCCTCTTCCACCATCTGTACAGTGGGCTCATTTCAGTCAGGGGGTAACGTTTTCCTGGAATAACCAAACCCAGACTCCTATGTACATCAGACGCAGATAAAGAAGTGTGATCCGTCACTGCACAGAACATGTCTCCCCCAGAGTCCAGTGGTGACGGCTTTATACCACTCCATCCGACACTAAGCATTGTGCTTGGTGATGTACGGCTGCATGGAGCTGCTCGGCCATGAAGCTCCCAGCGGGGGCGCAGTGTTTATGCTGATACCAGACGAGGTCTGGACTCCGCAGTTATGGAGTCAGCAGAGCGATGATGACTTTTCTGACCTCTGTTCCTCATCACTCGCCCCCCCCACTCTATAATGTTATAGGGACTCCACTTTGTGGCTGAGTTGCTGCGGTTCCTTCCACTTATCAATAAAATCACTCATGATGATGGGGGAAGATTCAGGAGGAAGAAATGTCATGAATGAATTTGTTAACTTGGTGGCTCCTATTACAGGACCGCGCTGTCACATGTTAGCACAGGCAGATGGCATGGCGGGGGGCCAGATGCTATATACAGGGGGCTGGGTTTTATAAAACAATGGACAATGGGGCCAGATATTATACACTGGGTGGGCCACATGGACGGATGTTATATACGGGGGGACTATGTGGCCGGATGTTATACACGGATGGACAATGGGGCCGGATGTTATACACGGGGGAACAATGGGACCGGATGTTATACACGGGGGAGGCTATGTGGCCTGATGTTATACATGGGGGAACTATGGGGCCAGATGCTTTACACGGGTGGGTAATGGAGCTGAATTAAAAAACAGAATTCAATTATTAAGACTTGTGTCTCAGTACTTTGCTCCATAATATGTATGTTGTGTATGAATGTATATACAGCTGAAACACATCTGTTCATCTGAGGAAGCGTAAAGCATTATTTCAGTGCAGACTAAGTGCGTGGTTGGCACCTTTCTAGTTGCTAATCACTGAACCATTGTTTCACTAGCCAATTTGTGTTTGGCATAAAGCAAATGTTCTGCCTGTAATTAAACAAGGGGCATAAAGCAGTTGATCGCCATTATCTGTGGACTGCTGCTATCAAACACAATCCTTTATCATTAATCGTTAGATTACATGTTCTGCCAGAATCATAAAATTTCAGCTCAGTTCCTCGGAAACATGGTTGGTTTGGTGGTGGCACGAGAAAGACGCTTAGTCCATAGTAGAACAATAGGAAATGAAAGTTAATAATTATTTGGGTTATTACCACAGCTGTTTACTTTTCTCCTTCAACACCGACTTCAGGCAAAACAGATCTTCTCTCAGTGCCAAGAGTAGAACAGGCTCCTACTAAACTTATGTGAACAGAACTGAGAAAATTGAAGGAATTGCTTTACTTTTTATACTAATGAACCAGAATAAATAAAAAATGGTGCAGATTAATTTGGCCATGTCCATATTCAAGAACAAAAGCAAATCATAGAATCTTAGAATGTTAGAGTTGGAAGGGACCTCCAGGGTCATTGTGTCCAGTCCCCTGCTCAGTGCAGGATTCTCTAAACCATCTCAGAAAGATGTCTGTCCAGACTTTGTTTGAAGACTTCCATTGAAGAGAACTCACCACCTGTTGTGGCAGCCTGTTCCACTCATTGATAACCCTCACTGTCAAAAAGTTTTTTCTATTATCTTATCTGTATCTTCTCCCTTTCAGTTTCACTCAATTGCTTCTCATGTTTCCATGTGCAAATAAGAATAAAGGTACTGTCACACTAAAGGTACTGCCACACTAAACACTCCCGCTAACGATCAC
>VIAB01019095.1:18673-30392 GCA_009801035.1 Oophaga pumilio | reverse complement strand
GGAAGGGGTTAAAAAAATTGCGCCATTTTCCAATAACTGTAGCATCTCCATTTTTCGTGATCTCTGGAAGGGTGGGGGCTTATTTTTTGCGTGCCGAGCTGACGTTTTTAATGATACCATTTTGGTGCAGATACGATTTTTTGATCGCTCATTATTGCATTTTAATCAATGTTGCGACAACCAACAACCAACAAAACGTAATTGTGGCGTTTTGATTTTTTTTTATCGCTACGCCGTTTAGCGATCAGGTTAATCCTTTTTTTATTGATAGATCGGGCGATTCTGAAAGCAGCGATACCAAATATGTGTATATTTGATTTTATTTATTGTTTTATTTTGAATGGGGAAAAAGGGGGTGATTTGAACTTTTATATTTTTTATTTTTTTTTTACTTTTGGCATGCTTTAATAGTCTCCATAGGAGACTAGAAACTGCCACAACTCGATAGTCTCAGCTACATAGAGGCGATGATCAGTTCGCCTCTATGTGGCTGAACTACTGACTTGCTATGAGCGCTGACCACTGGATGGCGCTCACAGCAATCCGGCACTGACAACCATAGAGGTCTCCAGGAGACCTTGGGTTGTCATGCTGACGCACTGGTGACCTGCGATCACGTGACGCGGGTCTCTGGGTGAGCGTATTTCCGACCCGATGGCCGGAAGTGCCATTTAAATGGCACTGCCACCGTTTGACAGCGGTATTTAACTAGTTAATACCCACAGGTGGATCGTGATTTCACCCACGGCTATTGCGGGCACTTGTCAGCTGTTCAAAACAGCTGACATGTCCCTGGAAAGATGTGGGCTCAGCGCCGGAGCCCACATCAAAGGGAGGAAGTCCGACATCGGCATAAATATAAGCCCGATGTTGGTAAGGGGTTAAGGGTGGCAACACTTTCGGCCATGGGTGTGTATTATAAGAAATTAAAGATTTGCCGGTCAAGTCTGCTAAGAGGACAAAAATAAATATGAAAGTTAACAAATATGGTTTTAAAAATTAAAAATTCAGAGCAACTCTTTTGCTAATTAGAAAATAAAAGAATTTAAAAACTGCAAATAAACAGTTTTAATATCTCCATATAGTAAATGGTGTGGAGAAAAAATCTTAATGATAGAATTTCCATCACCTCCTTTAGAAAATTCAGTAAAAAGACATCAAAATATTGTATCTACCACAAAATTATGTAAAAAAAAAAACAGCTTACCACCCTAACAAACAAGCCGTCCAAGAGATTCATACATTGAATTATAAAAAAAATTAAAGTTTCAGAAAATGGAGACTCAAATCAAAATTCTAAATTTGAAGTTTTGAACCTTTTTCAACACACTTAAATCTAAAAAAAATTAATGTACGAGTTTAGTATCATATTGCCAAATCATTTTTACTACATAGTGAACGTCTTAAAAATAAAACCAAAACAACAGTGGAATTGCATTTTTTAAACCATTTAACCCCACGTGTTGCTTTTTCCCATTTTTCAGTACATTATTTGAGAAAGTGAATAGAGTGATAACGACAATTTATCAAAACAAAAAAAAAATACCATAAACCCTCATATAGCTGCACTGAAACAAAACTAAGAAAGATATGTCTATTGGAAGAAGGGGGAGGAAAAAAAACAAAAGTACAAAATTAAATAGCCTGGTCCTGAAGAGGTTAACCAGGTTGTCCAGGAATTATAAAAAAAAAGTTTAATTACTGTTCCCTATAATAGCAGTACTATTGTTGGAGGGCTGAATCTGGTATTATTGAATGTGCTAAACACAGCCTGTGGACAATAATGGTGCTTTACTAAAACCAACAAAAAAAAAAATGTTTTAAATGTGCTTCTGGGGCATATAGCATAACATATAACATTTATATTTTGTCTGCTACTTTCATTCTACTTCTACGGGTGTTTTTCACATAATTAGAATATCATCAAAAAATTAATTTATTTCGGTTCTACAATGCAAAAAGTGAAACTCGTATATTATATAAAGTCATTACAGAGTGATGTATTTCAAGTGTTTATTTCTGTTAATGTTGATGATTATGACTTACAGCCAATGAAAACCTAAAAGTCATTATCTCAGTAAATTAGAATACTTTATAACACCAGCTTGAAAAATTATTTTAAAATCCGAAATGTTGGCCTCCTGAAATGTATGTTCAGTAAATGCACTCAATACTTGGTCGGGGCTCCTTTTGCATCAATTACTGCATCAATGCAGGGTGGCATGGAGGCGATCAGCCTGTGGCACTGCTGAGGAGTTATGGAAGCCCAGGTTGCTTTGATAGCAGCCTTCAGCTCGTCTGCATTGTTGTGTCTGGAGTCTCTCATCTTCCTCTTGACAATACCCCATAGATTCTCTATGGGGTTAAGGTCAGGCGAGTTTGCTGGCCAATCAAGCACAGTGATACTGTTGTTTTTAAATCAGGTATTGGTACTTTTGGCAGTGTGGACTGGTGCCAAGTCCTGCTGGAGAATGAAATTTCCATCTCCAAAACGCTTGTCGGAAGAGCGAAGCATGAAGTGCTCTAAAATTTCCTGGTAGACGGCTTCCCTGACTTGGGTCTTGATAAAACACAGTGGACCCACACCAGCAGATGACATGGCTCCCCAAACCTTCACTGATTGTGGAGACTTCACACTAGACCTCAAGCAGCTTGGATTGTGACCTCTCCATTCTTCCTACAGACTCTGGGACCTTGATTTCCAAATTAAATTCAACATTTACTTTCATCTGGAAACAACACCTTGGACCACTGAGCAACAGTCCAGTTCATTTTCTACTTGGCCCAGGTAAGACCCTTCTGACGTTGTCTATTGGTCATGAGTGGCTTGACATAAGGAATGTGACACTTGTAGCCCTTGTCCTGGATACATCTGTGTGTGGTGGCTCTTGAAACAATGACTCCAGCAGCAGTCCACTCCTTGTGAATATAAGAAAATACAAAAAGTCAGCTCACCCATTTAGATGTCCTGGGATCGGGGCACAGAAACTGCAGTGCAGCAGGAAAAGCAATTGAATAAGAAAGGTATAATCCAGCTCAACTACTGTGGTCCCATAAAAAACTTTGTTTAATGGTTATATTGAAAAATTCTTTAAAATTAATCCATACAGCGTAGAAGTCACAACCTCCATTATGGGAAGAAGTATGTGGGAAGGCGCATTTGGAACCTTACAGTTCTTAGTCCTTGCATGACTAAGGACTAAGAACCGCAAGGTTCGAAACGAGTCTGCCCACATACTTCTTCCTATAATGGGAGTTGTGACTTCTACGTTGTATTGATTACTTTTAAAGAATTTTTCAACATAATCTATAAAGAAAGTTTTTTATGGAACTAGTTGAGCTGGATTATACCTTTCTTGTTCGACTGCTTGTGAATCTCCCCCAAATTTTTCAATGGCCCTTTCTTAACAGTCCTTTCAAGGCTGCAGTTATCCCGGTTTCTTGTGCACCTTTTTCTACCACATTTTTTCCTTCCACTCAACTTTCCATTAATATGCTTGGATACAGCACTCTGTGAACTGTCAGCTTCTTTAGCAATGGCCTTTTGTGGCTTACCCTCCTTGTGGAGTGTGTCAATGACTGCCTTCTGGACATCTGTCAAGTCAGCAGTTTTCCCCATCATTGTGGAGCTTAATAAAACAGACTAAAGGGCCTTTTTAAATGCTTATGAAGCCTTTGCAGGTCTTTTAGTTAATTATTCTAATTTACTGAGAGAATGACTTTTGGGTTTTCATTGGCTGTAAGCCATAATCATCACCATTAACAGAAATAAACAAGTGAAATAGATCACTCTATTTGTATTGACTCTATATGAGTTTAACCTTTTGTACTGAATAACTGAAATAAATTAATTTTTTGATGATATTCTAATTTTATGAGATGCACCTGTATTTCCCATTGCTTATGAACCACCTAAGTATTCATTATTAAAGATGCTCGTTCACCTTAAGGGGAATGTGCCAGCAGAAAATGTGGGAATGTGTCAACATGATCACTATTCAAATCAGGAAATCATGTTAAGTATATCTAAAAAAAATTGCTTTAAATTTTTCATATATCTTTGTTAAAAAAAATCTTGTAATTTTACACTGGCCACTAGACATTACTCTCTAGTGACTGGCAAAGTGCCAAGCGACTGGCACAAAGCTAATGTGGTGCCCATTTTCAAAAAGGGCTCCAGGTCTTTTCCAGGTAATTATAGACCAGTAAGCTCAAAATCCATTATGGTGTAAGGTGGCAGAGGGCGGTAGCCATGGTCGAGCTGCTGCTCCATAACGCCCTGGTACTTTAATGGAAAAAGGTGCCCCAGTGTGCTGTCTCGTGTAGGGTGCATTACACTCACTTGTAGGCCATATGCCTCCCCTGTCTTCAATTCTCTATATTTAGGAATAGACGCACACAATTCAGGGTACAACCCTGTTTGTTTCAACACATAATAGTTTACTGGACAGTTCAAGTACATCAGATTGTATCACGCAGTATTGGACACAGCATCCTCCGTTCCATGTTTCAGCAACACAGTACATTTCCCACTTTACTTTCCGTTCTTCCTTAACTATCCCTACATCCACTGATCCTGTCAGCCCCAGGGATTTCCCGTTCAGTCCCGCAGTATATCCGAGATCTGATACCTTTCCCTCAATGGTTCCACGTCAATCTTCCTCTGTACGGATGGGGTTAAGTTGCTCGCCATAGCACCTGTATTGAGCTGTAGGCTCTTGACGTTGCAGGAATGTCCTCAGGGAGACTTGTAAGGCCTCATACCCCCAGAATACTTTGTACTCACTTCTGCTATCAGCCCACTGCATCTTGAACTTCACCTTAGCACTTTGCAAAAGAATTTTCTTTTCGAAACAGAGAACAGTTTCCTTCTTACTGGCCCTACCCTCTCCCACTGTGAGCTAGACTAAACACTTCAATATATCTGTCCATGCAGTCTGTTGCTGGTCAGATCTCCCTTACAAACACTATGCATCTTTTAACAGCATGCACTAAGCATATTACAATTATAATGCTTATCACACTCTATGTCCTAAATCTTAATCTATATCTTAACCTATGCAGTCCTATGCTGTACATTACCAACACTTTCTATGCTTATCCTAAGCACTAAACTATGTGTTATCCTATGTTTCCTCTATACTGGCACTGGAGTGTACCTTTCTCACATACCTACACAGCAGCATTATTACCTAAAACACTATGCATTATTACATATTACGTTCCTAAAACTGCATGACATAGTTCACACTTCACATATCACAATACATTTACAAAAAAACATGAAACTATTCACTTTAAGAAATTGTTATCATCAGGGGTAGGAGCACGACAGTTCTTGTCCGCACCCTTACAATGGTAACAATGTTTAAGAGATATTATAACTAGAGTTGAGAGAATTTGTTCGAATTCGGTTCCAAATACAATCGGCAGCGAATATTGTTTTTGAAATATTCGTTGAACACAGCCGAATGTCATTAGAGTCAATGGGAGTAGAAATTACCGAATTTGTTTGGAACCGATCATCAAACATACATTCGGCATGAATAGGGTACCAATATGACACGAATATGGCAAATTCAAATTCAGCAACCGAATCCGGACAAATTCTCTCAACTCTAATTGTAACTGATAGTCATCACAGCTTTACTAAGCCAAACGTTGTCAAACCAACCAGATTTATTTTTCTGAAGAGGTGAATAGAAGCTTTGGATATAGTATTTTTGGACTTTGCAAAGGCATTTGACAGTGTCCCACATATAAGCCTAATGGATAAATTAAAGTCTATAGGAAGTTAGGTTTGTAATTGATTTGGAAACTGGCTCAAAGACAGCACCCAGAGAGTTGTGGTGAATGACTACTATTCTAAATGGTCTCCAGTTATAAGTGGTGTACCCCAAGGTTCAGGGCTGAGTCCACCACTGTTTATCTCATTTATTTATTATATAGAAAATGTTGTTAATAGTGTTGACTTTTTTTTCAACACTAAACTTTATCAGCATGCACAAGAGACAAATCTAGCATGCAAAAACCGGAGCAAAAAACGCAAGAAAAAAACAAGAAAAACATGCTTTTTTTCTGTAGCTTCTATCCTGCCAAGAGATCAGGTTTTGCTGCTGAAAAAAAAGCCTATTGTGAACTTACCCTTAATGTGGAGAAATGTAGAATTATGTACATTCGCGCTAATAATAAGATGGCGTTTTTTGTTCTAAAGGGAGTAAAAGGAAAGTCACTTGTACAGAAGGATCTGAGTATACTTGTAGATCACAGAATAAATAACAACGTGCGATGTCAATTAAAGGTTTCTGAAGGCAGCATGATAATGTTATGTATTAAAGAGGTATAAACTCATGAGACCGGGGTAAAATACAATCACTTTACAAAGAGTTAGTGTAACCTCATCAGAAATATGCAGCTCAGTTCTGGATTCATTGAAAGATGTTCAGGAGTTAGAAAAGGTACAAACAAGAGCCAAAAAACTGATAAGGGGAATTAAAGATCATTTTTATGAGGAAAGACTAAAATAATCACATTTATTTTGTCTTGAACAGAAATGTCTAAAGGGGCACAAGATTAACTTGTACAAGTACATCAATGGCCCATACCAAAAGAATGGTCAAAATCTATTTCATGTGTGAGACAGCGAGTGGAATCATATGAGAAGGCCGATATGTATCCTCTAGGATGCGTATACAGGCACATTGGACCCGCTGGAGTGCATTGTAGTCACAGTCATTGTAGTCAAGCTGTTTGACTACTAACTTTTATTTTTGAAGAGACCTATAGGATTGGTAGTGGGATGGGTCTCTTCCTCTACTCCGGGGTTTGGGAGTGGCTCATGTCCACGATTCCCATTTAAACGTTTAATGTAAAAAGATGCAAGGCAAAGTAAAACATTTTAGAAAGTAAACCACTTTTTGTAAAAGACAAATATGTCTTAAAAATGGTGAGACACAACACATGTAGAGGAATCAAGAAAAAGACTTTAGGTGGGACACCTAGAAAGAGCAGCTGAGCACATCTTTCACAATCAAAGCATATCTGCCATGTGATAAGCTTCAGCATAAATAGCCAAGTCATAAATAAGGTCAGTCAGCGAGTCAGACCAAATTAAATAAATAGCATTTTGATAAAATTGAGGAGTATTGCATGGAGTAGGTCACTACAAAGAAGGAGATCATTGAACAAAATATGCCTTCCCCTAAAGTACTATGGTCTAAATCATGAAAGCAGCCATAAACTTACTGAATATTAACAAGTATGGAAGAAAGTAAAGTAATGAAAGAGTGTGGATGCCGAGTATCAGGGACCCTCCACTACTGACGTGTGTTTCGCAAGAATTGCTTCATCCGGTAGTGGTGAAATACTGGCAACCAACATATTTAAAGTGTACACCTGATACATACTGCTCAATCTGATGGCAGCATGTATCAGGTACTGGCTGGACGAACTTAGCCAGGTATGTTTGACTCTGAAACGCTGCGACGTTTCAGAGAAAAATATGCTTCAATAACCACCAGCGACCGTGACCACGCTATAAACTAGTCTGACAGGCGGATCTCCCGTGGCTTCTCCCTGCCCAATGCCCTGGATCAACAGCTCTTTGCCTATATGCACACGGCGGTTATTAAGCTATAATTTCTATGATCCTTCGCAGTATTTCAGAGTCAAACATACTTGGCTGCGTTCACACAGCCAGTGCCTGATACAAGCTGCCCACGGATTGGGCAGCATGTATCAAGTGTGAACAAGTGTGAAATACTAGAGGCACATCTCCTGGGAATAGTAATAAAACCTATTGTGAGACGGCCGTAAATGTCTCGTCACATGACGGTTGGGTCATGGAAGCAGAGAAATTAACATAATCCTGACAAAACTAGAATAAGTATTACTAGAAAAAAACTGAATCAGGTCACTAGAGAAGTCACATGATCGAGAACAGCTAGGTGTGTACTGGTATTGTAATCGCCATTGCAACATAGTTAAAAGTACTCATAAGTGAAGTAACGTAAGCGCAAACGACAAAAACATCAGGTAGAGAGAATAGACGAGGGAAAAAAACAAAAAAGGATCTAAATATACGTAAGATGCAACCCATAAAAACAAAGGAAACACAAAAAAACATAAAAGTACTTAAAAAGACAAGGTAAAAAGTAAACAAGCAAAAAGAGGGGAGAATGAAAAGGGTGAAAGGAGCAAGAAGGTAATTAAGAACTATAAATACCAAGCTATGCAAACTACAAAAAAATAAAAACAGGAGTGAAGTCCAAAGTACACAGTATTACACATCCAAAAGTGGTCGAAGATAAATGAAACCCTAAAGTTAAAAGAAAAAAAAGCAATGAAGCCAATTATATCAACTGTGAAAAAAACAACACAAAATGTAAGTATGATACGAAATCTATATGTGAATAAAGGATAACAGAAATACGCAGTGAAATAAACGTACTCATTTCTATAAATAAATATATAACTGAGTAAATATATAAAATATATAGGAGAAGAAAAAGCCTTTGGAAAGATAAAGATGTACATAGCGGTGACTGGTAGCGAGTCGCTGCCGGGAGAATATATCTTCATTTTCTCTCTGTAGCCGTGCATCCAGTAAGCCGTCTAAATATGATTTTAATGCTATTTACCTGCAGATTACAAATAGATCTGAAGGTAAAAAGCGTTTCTGGGCCTTATAGGTTCCATTTAAGCAGACTCCCAGCTACAATGACAACCGATCGGCCCCCGTGCTATCGTGTCATGGGGGGCCCATGGGAGTCGATGCACAGGCGCACAATGACATCATTTCTGATTGCTTCACACCTGCTACATTTCATATCTGCAAATATAGAGGATTTTTCTATAAGGAGTTAATGTTACAGAATTGAAATTTGACTACAATTTACAATAACGGTTATGAACAAACCATTAGATAGTAAAATATGTGTAGGTGTTAAATGGCAGATGTCAGCTATAGATCACTGGCATTCATGTTAAGACAGATTGCTCCTTTGTTCATCATCCGCAGATGGGCAGAACTACATTTATAGACCCTAATGTCACCAAATGATGGATGCCAAACTCTGAACAGTTTGATTCTCAGTAGGAAAATCAAGATAAAAGTGTGTTACTATCGTTACAGTTACTATCTACTGACTTCTTTCTTGGAGCCACATAAAAGTCAAATATATAATGGAACGTGACTATTTTTTGTGGTGTTAATCCACTGCTATGGTATCACAGTTTGAGTTCAGAAGTTATGGAAATAGAAATATTTGAGGCTTCCAGTGCGCACTCATCAGAAGTGATCCACAAGCTGTAAAAAAAAAGTCTGTCTGTACATTGACCTGCGGCACAGATCTTTAACCCCATGACTCCCAGAGGTATTTTGGTTTTTTGCGTTTTTGTTTTTTGCTCCTCTTCTTCCCAGAGCCATAACTTTTTTATTTTTCCGTCAATATTGCCATGTGAGGGCTTGTTTTTTTTTTGCGGGATGAGTTATACTTTTGAACGACTCTATTGGTTTTAACATATCATATACTGGAAAGTAATAAACAAAATTCCAAGTGCAGTGAAATTACACAAAAAGTGCAATTCCACAGTTGTTTTTGTTGTTGTTTTTTTACCATGTTCACTAAATGCTAAAACTGTCCTGCCATTATGATTCTCCAGGTCATTACAAGTTCATAGACACCAAACATGTCTAGGTTCTTTTTTATTTTGTGGTGAAAAAAATTCCAAAGTTTGTAAAAAAAATGGCGCCATTTTCCGAGATCTGTAGTGTCTCCATTTTTTGTGATTTGGGGCTGGGTGGGGCTGATGTTTTTAATGATACCATTTTGGTGCAGATACGATCCTTTGATCGCCCATTATTGCATTTTATTGCAATGTAGCGGCGACCAAAAAAACGTAATTCTGAAGTGTTGAATTTTTTTCTCGTTACGCCCTTTAGCGATCAGGTTAATCTTTTTTTTATATTGAAAGATCGGGCGATTCTGAACGCGGCGATACCTAATATGTGTAAATTTCATTTTTTTATTGGGGGTGATTTGAACTTTTATATTTTTTATTTTGTTAATATTTTTAAAAACTTTTTTTTACTTTTTGCATGCTTTGATAGTCTCCATGGGAAACTAGAAGCTGCAGTACTTCCATCGCCTCTTCTATACACAGGCAATGATCAGATCGGCTGCGTGTAGCAGAAATGCTCACTTGCTATGAGCGCCGACCATGGGACGACGCTCATAGCAATCCGGCAATGACATTCATAGAGGTCTGCTTCAGACCTCTGGTTGTCATGCCAACCATCAGTGACCCGTGATCATGTGACAGCATCACCGATGGACGGGAGCACTGGGGTAAAGAAGGGTAGTTGGGTCTTTGTTTTTGATGCCCAGTTGTCTTCCGCAGGTGAAATTCATAAGAGAACCCGCAGAATTTGGTGCAGAGTTGCAGCTTTGGATTTCATTGTTGATTATTGCAGAACTGCTGTGGAATTTTTCTGACCTTGGAAATGCTGTATATCGGGGGTCATTCATGCCAAGGGCCATTTGGATATTTTAGGACTTATTTTATCCTTATTTTATCAAGACTTTCTTTCTACGATGCTTTGCTGTGTATTCTCTGATTTATTCTTGAAGGTAGCTCTTCAGTAGCCCTTTAGATAACTTTCATAGCATACTCTGCTCCTCAAAACAGGCACTGAAATGAATTTGCACAACTTCATTGTTATCAAATATGTCTATAGAAAGCTCAAGAATGAAGTGGTAAGAATAGAGAGACAAGTTCTCTGAAATGAAATAGATTTACAGCTTCATTAAAAGTGTTCATTGCATTTTGGGGAGGAATAGAGACTATTATCTATCATAGAATGATATTTGATTACATTTCAGTAGATTTGATATACAATAAGTTAATATGAAGAGACAGAAGTAATTACAGGGAAAAAACTAAAAAAATTATATTGGGATGAATTTATCATGAGGGGAATTTTTACAGTCAGTTTTTCTTGTGGCTACATTGACATTATTTACACAAACTTTGAAACACTCGGTGCATCTTTAAAGATACCATCTCTGTCTGGAAATTAATTTCCACTCTCTCTGCCTCCCCACTACTGAAATAACAAACTAGTCTTTTTTGCAACTTTTTAAAAAGTCACTGTCACGGATACACAGCTCGGGGTCTCCCAGAACCAACCACCGTTACCACTTTGTCAAAGATGACGACGGAGAGATCTGACAGATCCCAACGCTGCCACCAGTTGTCAAGGGAACGCAACTCCACTGCCTCCAATCATAAGGATAATTATGCAATTGGCTGACGAGTGATGGACGCAACTGCAGCTGTTTCCACTACTAGGCTGGTTATTGGGGAACTAACAGTGGGTCTATGGTATATACACCTCCGATTCCAACGCATGAAATATGTGTATATACCCCTCACTGCCAGCTCCATAATAACAAAAGAACTTCTAGCTGCCACCACCAATCGTTTATATAGGCTGATTGGATATCTGTTACAGGTAGGGTATGGCTTTATGGGTGCGGTTTACAGAGCAAGAGGAACAGAGCTATTAAATTTATATATTTAATCCAGAAACATAGGCAGTGATTATAAAAAATATACAAGATGATACAAAATTACAAAATAGAAACAAGCAATGCAATATATATAATCTAATATATTATCTACATTGAAGACCATTAAGGAAGGTGAAGAGTTCTTA